>BPLR01006968.1:0-21455 GCA_021605095.1 Caerostris extrusa | reverse complement strand
ATTCAGCATAATATTGTAGTGCGAGTCTGGCGAATCACATCAAGAGACTCATTGGATCAACTTCCATATTTTCGAAAAACCATTATTAGACAGAAAAGATCAAAAATTTTGTTCATTAATGGTTAATGAGGCAAACTCATATTGTCCGAAACCCATTTGGCATATTTATTTTTCAAAAGTCGACTGAAGAAGTAGATTTAATGTATCAAATTTAAATAATTGACTTACGTATTATTAATATTACAGGAAACTAACTTTTACTTACAAAATGTGAACTTATATTGCTATCAACTATTTGCTTATTATTCTCTCGTATGAGAGCTAGCTGTATATCACTGGCCCTCATGCACTGGTATAGAAGTCAGTATGCTAAGGAAATGTGTTATATATTAGGAGTGAATTAATATATATAATGGATAGATAACGTATAAAGATACACAGAACAATTTGTGGCGTTATTGAAGGCATTTTGGTATATCAATTTCAAATAAAGATATCGAAATTCAAATAGAGAAGCCACGTACAATAATTCCGTACAATGAAGCAAAGAATTTATTTTTAATACGTGCCAGAATGTTCAAATGCCTATCGGAAGTTTCACTACTTAATAATAATAATAATAATAATAATAATAATAATATTGTGTGAAAGTAATGATTATTATAAGTGATAGTGGTATTATTACCATGTTGGCAGAGATATTGCATTCTTTCTCGGAAAATAATTATCGCTAATTCGTTGAAGTATTAAGGAGCAAGATGATTCCACGTTACGTCGAAATTATGCTGAAAAATCTTTACTTACGAGGTTAAGAAGCTGATTCTAAGGTTAAAATTATTAAAGCTGAAGTTCACATTGATTTCTTTTAGGACTTAGTATTTACAATATCTTTTATAAATGGTAGTCCAAAATCTTCTGATGTCAAAATTACTCTCTATGTAGTTCATACTACAGTTCTTTGCCAAAATAAATTCTTATTATATCACTCATTGCTCCAAATTTCATATTTTTCTTGAAAACTAACTTCAAAATAGTAGATTACTTAGAACACTGATAAAACTGAGAGTATTCTCTTTGCACTTTATGAGGAATAAAGTTTCTTATCTAACATCCCCATTCATGTGCGGGACCTGTGAATGGCCGGCCAGTTAGTACTCCTTGGCGCTCAGTACCACCCAGGTTTTTGGGTTCAGTGTCAAAATGCTTTGTGTATGGATGCTTATAGTGGTTCCGAATCCAATTAAGACCGTAGTTCCGGGTCTCATATGAGCGTTACGGGGGAACTTTTACCTCGCGCCCGTGGCTTATCTTCAAGTTACATGTACCCCCCTGGGTGCGGGGATAACCTCTGTGCACCCGCTTGCATTAAGGCATCGAAGACCAAGGCGTTTTACCAGCTGCATTAGAAAAAAAAATACTACTTTTTTATTTTACAGTTTTTATATTATTCATTTTCTTCTTAAAATTTTTAATCTGGGGACATTTTCCTTAACTACTTATTTCCTGTTATTTGATAGCCATGTTTTTCTCCTACTTATCGCCATGTACTCATTTTGACCAGATGAGAGTTTAAGGCCCCCTGGTCACAAGGTACTCCGATAAACTGTAAAAAGACTAACTGACATTATCCTTTAAATTGTTAAGTGGTTAAGCTTTTTTAAAGTCTTCTGAAAAGAGGCCTATGATAATTAAGATGTTGTTCCTGTAAAACGTCATTTCTGTTTTTAAAGCTCCAAGCCGTAGCTCGTTTGTCAAAAGTCTAAGCACTCTACAACGAATAAAATAATCATCAACATATATTACATGCATCCCAAGATCACTTAGCAAGTCCTCTTTAGTGCTTAGTAGCCAAAATAAATTTAGAAATTGTTCAAAGACTGGAAAATAAATTATTTCGATTACAAATTTCCGTGGTTCTTCAGAAATGAAGATTTTAGAAACTCTCTTGACATTCCCTTTTTATTAGACAGTTTCATCTTTAATGTCTCTAAAAAGGTTTATGACTCTATAAATCTCACTGGTAAAATCTGTTCTTAGATCTCTCCCAATTCATGGCATTACTCTCTTTGCAAATAGACAGCGTCCTAAAACTGTTCTCAATATCCTTAGTTAGTGTTCTCTCAACCTTCTCTGTCTGAACTATCACAGAGCAAGCTCCGCTTGTTGGCAGCTCAATCATCCTTTTCAATGTATTGAGTATAATTTCCACCTTCTTCTTTTTGCATTTATTTGTATATTTTCCAGTTTTCTTTTTTTTTTTTTAATTTTTTGTATTAATAATCATAAAAAGAGAAAAAAAGAGAAATACTAAAAAATTAATCATAACTATTCAATGGGCACAGACCAAGGCAATATTCAAGGACAGTGAGCGTGTAACTGCTCAGCAGCCACGATCTTCTTCATCCTTCAATTGATCAGAGTTGTTCAATTTTATTTAAGTTAGACAGAGAACCATGTTGTTTCCCTTTTAGATTCTTTTGCAAGATATTCTCAAGAAATTTCTATGGTATATGAATTCAGTTATGGTTACTGATCCCTTTACCAATCGATGCCTTTTCTTGCGGCATCTCTCCCAAGTAGTATTTTTCAATTAAACAAGTAATATATATAAAAAATTAAGTCAATTCCTACTTTTTCACTATATTGCAGAAAGTCCTTTATAAATAATTTCATTCATTTTCTTAAGTATATATGGCGCCATCTATTGGTAGATATATGCAACTTAAATCTAAAAACCAAAATTAATTAATTAAATTTAATTACTAAATTAATATTTGAAAAAAATGTATTAACGTTCAGTGTTATCCACTACAAGTTAAAAATGTATTTGAACTTGCGTGGGATGAATAAGAAGTATTTTATGAACGATTGAAAATTTGAACAAGATATATATAGGGAGAGTGTGAGCTAATAGAAGGAATTGAAAACTAGTTTATAACTTTTTTGCAGGAGTTTCATATTACACGGATGAATGAAACGATTACATAACTAACACAGCGTTTATTAAAATCGAAAAGTCTTAATACTTGCAACACTATCTTCTTAATTAACACAAGCCTCTGTTTTTTCAGAAGCTTTTAAAGGAATTCAAAAAAAAATCATACAAAAATTCAAGCAACGCCCAAATCATTTTATCATATAAAAATTAAAAATTAAACTTTAAAGTGGTGAAAAATAGAGTTCTGAAATTCTTAGTTTAAACTAAACACTTTAAATAAACACTATTAAAGTTTTAAATCTAGTTAATAAATTAAAATTCAGAAAATTTGTTACAATATGTAATATATATTTCAATTAAAATAAGTCTGAATAATAATAGATATTGGGAATTTCTTTGAACTGGATAACCAGACAGATAGCGTGGAATAGAAAAGTTGTATTATAACTTGTTACTTACTTATTCAAAGAAATTTTGTTACATACATTTTTTCATTAGATAATAGAATCGAATGATAATAATTCAACCATGAATTACATTGAATTTTGAATTATTATAATAGTTAATGAACAATTAGACTTTTTTTGGTATATTCGAATGTGTTGGATTTTGGGGCTCTGTGTGAAATGATATATTTTTAAATATATTTTGTGATATCAAATTTAACATTATAAAAATGTTTATTAAATATTATTATCCTATTGCAGTGTGGAAGATCAGACTGTTTGTTAGTTATAAACTTATTTAGAATCAGAATCCATGTGTTTAACCTTTTTACAACTAAAAACATTTTGCCATACGTTTTGCCTATGTATAATTTATAATAATGCTTAACAAAGTAGACGAATGTGTTGCAGAACATAATGCATTAAAATAATCATGTCTGTTTGGAATAACGTATAATTTTTAATATTCTATTTTAAGCATGAAATGCAAAAATATTGATCCATCAAGGATATTTTAATTATTACTTTTCGTTCAGTGATTAAATAAATCAATGTAATTTATTAAAACACCAATGAAACTAAAGTGATTTTCTTTAAGCATAGATCAATTAAAGGATGAACTTCACACCAAGGTGACATATATAAGCTTATCTATTACAATTTCCCTTCTCATATTATTAAACTCATCATTAGCTATCTTTCTAATTGCAAATTTCTTGTAACAGTTAATAGCACTGACTCTAACATTAAACCTATGTCTGCTGGCATTCCGCAAGCTTCTGTCCTTGCACCAATCTTTTTACCATTTTTATGAATGATATCCCCCAAAAACTAACATTCCTTCTGTTTATTTGCTGATAACACTGCCACTCTAGTACAAAAAAAAAAACATTAATTATATTGCTTTTATATATTACAAAAATTATATCTATCTTCTAGAAAATGGTTAACTAACTAGCGCATTAAACTTAATGTAAATAAAAACCGAGACAGTACTCCACACTTGAAACGTCCGAACATTCTAAATCTAATTTATTAAAAACGCCAATGATACTAATGCGATTTGCTCTACATAGATCAACTAAAGGATGAACGACACATGCTTACTCTCCCTTGATTGTTGAATATTGGCTTTGGTCTATGCATTGAATTGTTATGTTTTATTTTATTTATTACTTTTTCCTTTATTAATCTTAATATAAAAATTTTAAAAAAAGATGCAGAGTAGGAACATATCCGAATGTATGCAAAAGGAAAATAGGATATTATACTTAAAACATTGATAAAGAAGATTGAGCTGCCAACAAACGGAACTTGCTCTGCGATACTTAAGAAAGATAATATTAGGAGAGAACATTAACTTAGATATCGAGAACAGTTCTAGGGCGCTTTCCATTTTCAAAGAGAGTAATGTCATAATTTCTGAAGAGATCTCAAGAACAGAATTACCGCTAAAGGAATAAAAACATAAACCTTTTCAGAGGTATTAAAGATGAATTGTCTAATACTAGCAAGTACAAAAGAGTTTCTAATATACTCATTTCTGAAGGACCAAGGCAAATTTGTAATCATAATAATTTAGTTTCCAGTCTTTCAACACTTTCTAAATTTGATTTGGCTGCTAAGCCCCAAACCGGACTTGCATATGTGATCTTGGATCATGTAATTAAAGCAAAAACATTTTATTACATGCAACAACTGCTTGATTGGCACAGGCTTCTTTTTGGAAGCTTTAAAGAAGTAATTTGAGTGAAAATTAAAAACACACACATAACACACATCATTTACTTTCCTTGTCAACAGAGTAACCTAGATTAACTAACTCGTCTTTGATTTTAATATCAAGAGTTTTCACGTAGAGGCCTTGATAACGACCTTTTAAAGGACGTTGATATTTTGGCGTTATCACAAAATATTTCGATGGATTTTCTGCTAGATATCTAGTTATAGCCCTGTGTTGATTTTCGTCGAAGGAAACATCTTGATCATCTCACCCGCAATTTTGATGGTAACTTTACTTGTCAAAATGTAAAAAACTACTTAAAACTGAATTTGTCAAAATTGGCAAAGCATAGTTTTCAGATTTTCAGTTGGCTTGAAAATAATGGTGGACATTTTTTAACTATAGAGGGTGGTGTCAGAGTCCTGCTCCTCCTGTTCGTCTACATTGCGTTTGTCAAACGAATTTTTTGGTCTCAACTAAATGTTGAAGATTTTTAGCACAATTGACCTTGAAAATGACGAATGCAAAAATCATTTAGTATAGAAAATTTAAAAATTATGATATAAAGTTGTGAAAAAAAGTTCTAAAATTTGTAGATTAAACTAATAATTTTAAATAAAGGCTATTAAAGTTTAGAGCATATTCGTTTAATTAAAAATTAAGAAAATATGTAATACATGTAATACATATATACATGTGCATATGTAATATACATAGAAGCTCAGTGTTTTATCGGATTTATTACGAATATTGATATATATCGCTTCGTTATACAAGGCAACTTATGCAATTCGGTATATAACAGCAGTGTGATAGCTAGGTGGCTAGCACTTTGGCGATTGGTACCACAGGCCTTAGATTTAAATTCTGGTGGTGGCATGGAGATTTGTTTTTTATAATCCATGTTAGAGTGTTGATTCCTGGGTAGTTATCTTAAAAATGTAAAAAATTGCCGTACAGCGGCAAACAAATATTATTAAAGCCGAAACATTTTAACACTAGTTTAATTAATATAGGCCTCCTTTAAGAAGGCCTTTAAAAAATAGAAACCAATGTAAACGGAGGAAACTAACGAAAGTCTAAATCCTTTATTATACAAAAACTTAAAAAGTCAAACTTTAAAAACGGTGAAAAGAAAGTTTTTAAAATTCATGTAATATGCATTTAATTTGAAATAAGTCTCAACAAAAGGTATTGGGAAATTCTTTTGAATTGGATAACCAGAAAAAGAAATGAAACCAGAAAAAGGAAATTCATCCTTCATTTTGGGACCTGGTAATGAAAATTTGTTTTGTAACTTTTAGTTAAATAATCAAAAAATTTTGTTGTACAAATCTTTCATCAGATAATTGAATCGAATGATAAATCTTTAACAAGTTATTATGATATATCGAATGTAAGAAATTTTGGTGTATCTGTCCAATCATATACTTTTTGTGACATCAAAAACATAAGCATTATAAAATTATTTATTCACCATTTTTATCTTATTGAAACTACAATTATTACATCACATCACATCAGTGTACCTAGAGCTGAGTTGTTCTTGTGCAGTTTGGGATTGATGAGGTCTGACTGGTGTCCGTGAAGCTCTACAGCCATATGAGACCCACACATACGGCTTAAGCGAATTTCGAACCAATACAAATGTCTACAGCACCACCGGGACTCGAACAGGAAACCTTTCACACCGAGTGAAATACACTCGGCTATTCAGGCCCTCTCATTGCAGACTGGAAGATCAGATTGTTTATAAATTATATGCTTATTTAGAATCAGAATCCATGTTTTATTCCTAAAAACAAATTTTTGCAGTACGTTTTGTCATATGTATAATTTATAAAAAATGCTTAACAGATTAGGCGTGTGTATTGCAAACATAATACATTGAAATGCGCAAAAATAATTCTTAATAAACAATTTTAAACATGAAGTGGAAAAATATTGATCACAAAAGTAGTTTAGTTATTACTTTTTTGTTTCACGATTAAATAACTCGACCTAATTTATTAAAAAAACCAATGAAACTAATGCGATTTGCTTTTATACATAGATCATTTGAAGATGAACGCCACACGCTTACTGTCCTTGATTGTTGAGCATTGCTTTTTGTCTACGCACATTGAATTGATATATTATGCCTCATTTTTTATTTTTTCCTTATTAATATAAATATAAAAAATGTTAAAAAGATGGGGAATAGGAACATATACGAATATATTTAAAAGAAAAAAAAGGAAATATATAATTAAAACATTGAAAAATATGATTGAGCTGCTAACAAGAAGAACTTGCTCTGATACTGCAGAAAGATAATATTAGGGAGAGAACACTAACTTAGAATATCGAGAACAGTTCTATGACGCTTTTTATTTTCAAATAGAGTAATGTCATAATTCTGAAGCGATATAAGAATAGAATTACCGGTAAAAGGAGTAGAATCATAAACCTTGTAGAGTTATTAAAGATGAATTGTATAATACTGCTAAAGACAAAAGAGTTTCTAATATACTAATTTCTGAAGGGCCAAGGCAAATTGTAACCATAATAATTTATTTTCCAGTCTTTTGAACAATTCCTAAATTTGATTTGGATACTAAGCCCCAAACCGGACTTGCGTATGTGATTTTGGATCATGTAAAAAATGTAGATGATTATTTTATTCCGTTGCAGAGGGCTTAGTTTTTTGACAAATGAGCGGGTAAGAGTTAAAAACTTTTCTTAGGTTATTAATATGCATACGATAAGTGAGGGATTTATGAAGGGTAACACCAAAGTATTTAATTTGCGAAGACCAGTTGGCAGCGTTATTAAAATTTGGTGATGTTACGTTAAGTAATATTACTCTTGATAGAAAGATACTTAGAAAATAGCTTTCGTTTTATTTGTATTAAAACAATCTTCAATTTTGCAAGCATATTTCCAAGAAAGATTTGGTTTGGTTATCGCTCTACGGTCATCTTGTGCGCACGAGGGCTAAAACAGACCGGGACTACAGTTTAACGTGGATTCCGAACAACCAACAAACATCCATGCCACCGCCAGGATTCGAATTGAAGCCTGGGATACCAAAGACCAGAGCGTTAGCCACTTGGCCACCAGGCCGCTTTCCAAGAAAGGAGAAATAGTTTAAATAATTTTTGCATTAAATGAGATAAAATGGAATTTTTATTTTAAAAAAAGTTTCTACAACCGTTCGTAAATGTTTAGAGAAATTAGACTTCAAATAAGCTGTGGGAGGAATTAGAAATTTCTAACATACCTTCAGTTGCCCACTGAAGACAAATGCCTGTGGTTGGGAAAGATTGAAGATATACTTCATCTAACCATACATCGCTCAGAAAATTGAGCAAAATTAAGCCCATGGTTGTACGGGCCCATGACAAATTTTTACTTTCTTGCTGCTTAACTGATTTATCTATTAAAGTAAAAAATAATTTATTACTTGCAACAACTAATCAGTAAAAAAAACTAGAAAAAAAAAAAAGCTAATAAAGTTTTAAACATCAAATCGGTGATAAAACTTAAAAATAAACTTAAAGTGGTGAAAAAGTTTAAAAGTTTTTAGAAATAAAAATCTTCAAAAGACTTTTTTTAAATCTGTTTTTTTTTTTTTTTTATAATAGAGAAAATCTGTTTATTAAAAGTAAAAAATGTTTTTGAATTTTAATGCCAGAAAAGAAATTAATGGGAAATTCAACGTTGATTGTAGGACCTTCAATCATGCACTAATTTTGACTCCAATCAAATGAATTTTTTTTCCCACTTTTTTTATCAGATGATTGAATCAATGATAACACTTTAATAGTTTTTTAATAAAATTAATCATGCACTTTTTGATATATTTTGATCCACTGTTTTATAAAATTATTTATTCACTTGTTTTTATGTTATTGAATACTACTACACTACATCACATCAGTGTTCCTAGATCTGAGTTGCCCCTATACAGTGTAGGAATGATGTAGGTGAAAGAAGTCTGACTGGGCTCCATGACGTTCTATAATCATATGAGACTGGGACTGACTGCTTAATGGAATTCCAAACCACTACAAATATCCCCTGCAACACCGGGAGTAGAACAGGAAAAATTTCTCACCGAGCGCGAGACCCTCGGTTATTCAGGAACTCTTACTGCAGACTGAAAGATCAGATTATTTGTCATATATATGCTTATTTAGAAACAGAATATTATGTGTTTAATCTTTTATCCCTAATACACATTTTGTAGTACGTTTTGGTACACGTATAATTTATAAAAATGGTTAACAAAGTAGGCGTGTGTATTGCAACAGAATACATTAAAATGAGCAAGCCTCATTTTTCATAATCAATTTTAAGCATGAAGTGGAAATATATTGATCACTAAAAGCAATTTTAGTTATGACTTGTTTCGTGATTAAATGACTTGAAATAACTTATTAAAAATGTCCCCAAATTCAAAATTTTAAGAAGAAAATGAATAATATAAAATAGCAAAATAAAAAGAGATTCCACAGGAAGGATAGGTTAACCGCTGCTAGAAATGATGACGAGAGGACGAGTTCGTCTAGAAACTTTGTAAATCGTAAAAACCGCCCTCCTGGGGCGTTTAGCATTTTCCGGCAGAGTAAAATCGTACCTCGGGTGATAACGAATTTCATCATTCGGAATATGTTCAAGATTTGCATAGAATTTTTCAGCAAGTTTAGGCATAAAATTTTGAATAGAAGGGAGGGCAAGACTGTGACGCATGTCATCATTTCTAAAATACCACGGAGAATCAGTAATCATTCTTAGAAATTTATTTTCAAGTCTACTAATGTAGTTCATGTGGTATCTTGCAGCAGAACCCCCAAACTGGGCTAACATACGTGAAAGATAATGGGAAGCAAATAATACATGGAAATGAGAAGTTTATTATGCAATGATAAGATGGATTTTCTATTAATAAAAGGATAAAGCATGCGTAGAGAAATATTATATTTATGTTTAATATGATTAGAATAAGTTAGTTAACTATCAAGTTATACAACGAAGTATTTAGTATTGTTAGTCCATTTGATGGGTTGATTGAAGAGGAAAATATCAGATGGAGGGATTCTGAGTCTCGTGAAGAGTACAGTTTCGGTTTTTGTCTACGTTAATTTTAGTTTTAAGATAATTATTTAATTTACTAGAGAGTTCGTGTATGTGTTTGGTGGAAACCGCAACTGTTGTGTCATCCGCATTTAAGCTTAAGTGTACTTTGTGAGTAAGTGAGATGCCATTTATACAGATGTTGAATAGAACAATCATTGAGCCCTGGGGCACACCTGCATTCAGAATAAAAAAAGACTATCAATTTTTCACAACTTATTATTATTATTATTATTGGAATTTTATTATGTTGATGCACCGTATTTGGGAATATATCACATTATCAATAGCAAATTTTTCTAATTTTTTGAAGTATTTAGGAACAAGATAATTCCAGGTCACATATCAAATTTATGCTGAGAGAAATCTGTTGTTATTTTTAATAAAGCTGATTCTAAAGTTAGAGATATTAAAGCAGAAGTTCCACAGGGATCTCTTTTAGGGCTACTTCACAATATCTTTATAAATGATATTCCAAAATCACCTGATGACAAAATTATTCTCAATGCTGACGATACAGCAGTCATTTGCCGAAATAAAAATTCTTATTGTATCCCTGATTTATTGCAAAATTATATCTCTTCTCTTGAAAAACGTGCTTACAAAATGGAAGATTGCTTTGCACACTGACAAAACTAAAGTTATTCTCTTTTAGCGCAAGCTTAATATTACTTATCATAACATCACCATTTTTAATAACACTGTCAGCTGGTCTTCGTAAATTAAAAACTTAGATGTTGCACTTGATAAATCCTCACTTATCGTATGCATATTGATAACCTAAGAAAACATTTTTTTCTGCTCATACCCGCTAATTTGTCGAAAATCGAAGCTCTCTAAAACGAATAAAATAAACATCTACATTTATTACATGCCTCCCAAGATCACATACGCAGGTCCAGTTTAGGTTCATTAGGCAAATCAAATTTAGAAATTGTAGAAAGACTAGAAAATAAAGTTCTTCGAATATCTACAACTTCTTATTGGTACTTCAGAAATGAGGATATTAGAAACTATTTTGACACTTCCCAATATTCGACAATTTATCTTTAATGCCTATAAAAATGATTATGATTCGATCCCACTTTACAGGTAATACTGTCATGAGATCCCTCTCTATTTATGACATTACTCTATTTGAATATAGAAAGCGTAATAAAACGGTTCTCAATATACTCAATTAGTGTTTATATTTAATCTTCTCTTTAAGTATTACAGAACAAGCAGCAGAGTTGTTGGCTGTTCAGTCATCATTTTCAGTGTTTAAGTTATAATTTCCTATTTTCCTTTTGAATATATTCCTATATAGTCCCACTCTTCATGTTTTTCATTAAATTTGTATATTAATAATAAAAAAAAAGAGAATAAAATACTAAAAATTAATTATAACTCTTCAATGGGAACAGACCAAAGACAATGATTTCAGTAATCAAGGACAGTATGCGCGTAGCTACTGAACAAACCAAGAGCTACATTCATCTTTCTGTTGAAAAGAATTGATCAGCTTTATGTAAGTCATAAAGAGAACCATGTTGTTTTCCATTTAGATTCTTTTTGCAAGATATCATCAAGATATTTCTATGGTATATCGATTTAGTTATGCTCACTGATCCTTCTTCTAACAATTCAAACCTTTCTTGCGGTCTAACTCCTAATTAACCTTTTTAATTAAAAACCAGTTTGTAACTTTTGAAGTAATTCCATATTACACGAATGAATCAAACAATTACATCTCTTTCACGGTGTTTATAAAAACTAAAACCTCTTTATACTTGTAACACTACCTCAATTAACATAAACCTCTTTTCAGAAGCTTTTAAAGAAATGGATAATTTAAGTGATGAAGAATTAACCAACGCATAAATCATTAATTATATGAAACTTAAAAATTAAAATTTTAAAGTGGTGTAAAATATAGTTCTAAATTCTTAGTTTAAACTAAAAATTTTAAATAAAGATTATTAAAATTTTAAATCCATTTACTTAATTTAAAATAAGAAAATATCTTACAATATGTAACTTACATATAATTTAAAATAAGTCTGAATAATAGGCATTGGAAATTTGTTTGAATTAAATAGCAAAAAAAAAAAAAAATGATCATAGGAAATTCAAGCTTGATTGTGGGACTTGGAATTGAAAAGTCGTTTCATAACTTATTAATTATTTATTCAAGGGACTTTTGTTGCACAAATCTTTCCTTATATAATTGAATCAAATAATAATTATTCAAAAATGATGAAATTCGAATTATTAGAATAGTAAGTGAATGATGAAACTTTTTTTTACAATATATTAGTATGTGGGGATTTTGGTCTACGTGTGCAATCATATACTTTTGTATATATGTTGGGATATCAAAAATTTAAGCATTTTGAAAAATATTTATTCAATGTTTTTATCTTATTGCAGTGTGGAAAGCCAGATAGCGTGTAAATTCAATGATTATTTAGAATCAAAAATCCGTTATTTTTAATCGTATGTCCTTTATGTTTAATCTCCTTATACGTAAAACAATTTTTACCGTACATTTAAGCATATGTGTAATTTATAAAAATTCTTAGCAATGTATACGTGAGTATTGCAACATAATACATTCAAATATGCAAGACACTTTGGGCAACACATAATTTTTAATAATCAAATTTAATTATGAATAGGAAAAAATATTGATAAATAAAAGTCATTTTATTTATTACTTTTTGTTTGTTGATTAAATAAATAGAACTATTTTATTAAAATACTAATTACACGCGATTTGCTTCATACATATTAATATTTAACTTTCATTTTATTTATTTTGTGGCTTTTACTCATATGCTTTAGTATGGACATTTGACCAGGGAAGCATGCATTACAGAAATTCAGGATGGATACTTCAATTGTTTGGGCCGTTCGTTATTTTCCAAAAACCGTATATCATAATTTGGAAGGCTGACATTCGACTTTGTTATGTTTAAAATACAATTGCTGAAGTTACTAGCGATTTTTAGCATAAATTTCCGCATACATTGGAATGTAGGGCTTGTTTGATGCTTTATTTCTAATGTATCTAGAAGAAGTGGTTAATATTCTTAAAAGAATGTTTTCAATCCTTTGAAGTTTTGCTATATTTGTGGGAGCTACATAGCCACAAACTGGAATTGCATAGATAAATACCTGACACTTATTATATATATATCAATTAAAAACATTTTGAGAGAAATAACTGTTGATTTTCACTGATAAATAACTTAAAAACCCGCTGTGTTTTATTGGATATATGACTTGATATATTTCATTTCGCTATATCAGATAGCATATGAAACTGTATATAATACAATTTTTAAACGAAATATTATTTAATCGCAAATGTATTTAACTTCTTGTAGAAGAAACAACACGAAATTATTGTAATTTGGTGTTTTTCCTTTTATATGATAAATTAAAATTTTTTTTATCGAAACCAATTTAATTCAAAATATATTTAAAAAATTAAAAGGTACATGGGACATAACGCTACCTACAAAAAAATTAAATAAAACGTCCGCGCAGCTCTCTAAACGTTATTGAGCAGCCCATTTCTCTAATCATTTACCTCCAAAGGAACCATCAAGACAGAGGTATATAGAGGCTAACGCTGCCAAAAGGCCACAATAATGTCAAACTGTCTGTCATTAGGTACATAAAAGGTATATTCTTTTTCTTCATTAGCGCAACAGCTCCATGAGGGGCCAAAGACTTCTGCCTATTGGTAGATTTCAGTAAATGAAGCTTTTTCATTTTACAGGGTCAGCCCCACACCCCAATCTACAGTCAGATTAGACAGGGACCAACAATTTAAGTTGGATTCGAACCATTACAAACATCCATGGTACCGCGACTCGAACCCTTTAACATTGTGTGCCAGAGCCTTAGTCCCTCGGCCTTCAGGCCCACATAAATGGCTTATACAAAATTATAATTCAATACTCCTACAACATTATTTTTTTTTAAGATTGCGTGTTTTATTACAATAGCGAATGCAGGAGTTTCGGAAGCGAGGCATGCAATTTAAAATCAAATTAATTAAAACAAATAAGACAATAATATCTTTCAATTTCCTTTGCAATCAAAAAAACTCTTATGTTTTATATTAGTAAATGCGAGGATAAGTCCATAATGTCGAAAACAAAACAGTACTACGAAACATATGCTCCATCTGATCGGCTAGTGTTGATATGATGTGATTTTTGCCCAGTGCTCTGAATGTTAATTTGCAGACATTCATCCAAGTCAGGGTAAATGGGGAAAATAAAGACTCACAAATAAGCTGTGGGAGGAATCGGAAAGTATGTCAGATATCTTAGTTGTTGTATGATTGGAAATGACTGGACATAAACGTCTTAAACTCCACATCTTTTAGAAGAATTAAACAAATTTAAAACCAGGGATGCACAGACCATGACAAATCGACACTTTTCCAGCAGCCTCACTCGAAATTGGTCTCTCTGGCGCTCGGTGCCACATGTTTCTGGTTCGTGTCCCGGCGATGCCATGGATGTTTTTAGTGGTTCGAATCTACTTTAAACTGTAAGTCCAGGTCTATGTAGCCTACATTGTGCACAAGATGACCGTAGAGCGACAAACCAAAGCTAATCGGTCTATTTCAACTAAAAAAACATTTAATAATTTTCCGAAGGTGCTTCATATTTGACGAACTCTAATAAAAACTATTCATTAAAACAGAAATGTCTTAATACTTTGTAAACTGCTTTAATTAACATAAGCTTCTTTTCAAAGCTTTTAACGTAAGTCGTATGATTAGAAAGATGAAATAACAAGACATCGTAAAAATCATTTATTAAATAAAAATTTAAAAATAAAACTTTAAAGCGGTGAAAAGAAATCTTTCTAAAATTTGGTAGTTTAAATTAATAATTTTTAATAAAGGGCTATGAAGTTTTAAATCACGGCAATAAATTAAAAACGATAATGAAAATAAAATTTTCATTTTACATAAAATTTTTCAGCAAGCTTTAGCATAAAATTTTGAATAGAAGGGAGGGCAAGACTGGGACGAATGTTATCATTTCTAAAATACCACGGAGAATCAATAATCATTCTTAAAATTTTTATTTTCATGTCTACTAATGTAGTTAATGTGGTATCTTGCAGCAGAACCCCAAACTGGGTTAGCATACGTGATAATGGGACTCAAATAATACATCTAAATGATTAGTTTATTATCCAAGGATAAGAGGGATTTTCTATTAATAAAGGGATCTATAATCGAGACCTTTACATGGCAATAGTTTATCCCTAAAATAAAATCTGTCATTCACTTTTTAAAGTAATTTATTTTTAGTACATAATATAAATTTTTAACTTTGTATTTTTTGTTGTCATCATTAGTCAGTGTATTCCTTGATTAAGCCAACAATTCCATCTTTTTGAAAAATTTCTCATCTGAAATTGTCAGCGGATTCGAACCTGTTAACCTCTCTCTGTGGATGTTGCTGCGTGAGTCACGTGCCATGCAATAAATAGATGTTGCTTCTGACAGTCTATTTTATTGTTATTTTCAAAATATGCAAAGATTTTCGGTCTTATATTGAAAATGAAATCATGTCTCCATCCACTTTCAAGGATGAATGAAAAATTGTTCATCAAAAATTCGAAGAAAAACCTACATTTTTAGACAAATCCCTCACTTATCGTATGCATAATAATACTCCCCATTATTACATCACATGCTTCCCACGATCACCTACGTAATTCAGATTTGTAACACAGTAGCCAATCAAATTTAGAAATTGTTCAAAAACGATAAAATAAAGTTCTTCGAATGACTACGGATCTCTTGATGTCAAAATTACTATTTATGCTGACGATTGCATTCCTCTTGGCATTCCTTTGCCAAAATAATAATTCCAATTATGTCACTCATTTACTGCAAAATTACATGTCTTCTCAAGGGCCTGAATGGCCGCGTGGTTAGCGCTCTGGCGCTCGGTATCACAGATTTCGGGTTCGAGTCCCGGCGGTGCTATGGTTGTTTGGAGTGGTTCGAATCCACTTTAAAAAGTAGGTCCCGGTCTAACATGATCGTAGAGCGTTGCGGGGTATCTTTTACTCCGTGGCTTATCTTCAAGTTACACGCCCCCTCCTGGGTAATGCAAAGTGAGTACGTCTGTGCAGCACTTGCCTTAAGGCATCTGAGACCAAGCTGTCTGTGTTTGCCAGCTGCATTAGAAAGAAAAAAAAACATCTTTCTCTTGAATGTTAGTTTACAAAATTAAAGATTGTTTTAAAATTCACAAAAACTGTAGTTATTCTCTTTACGCGCAAGCGTAATATTACTTACTTTAACATCAAGATTTTTAATAGCCCTGTCAAATGATTGGTTCATATTAATGCTGCAGGTTTTACTGTAGCAAAAAGCAAAGTTTTGAACATGTTGCCGAAAAACAGGGCACCAGAAAACTATAAAAACGTATACACATATGCCTTAACCCTTTTCTAAATTGTAGAATTGTATAATCCAGGATCGCATAGACAAATACTTAATGATGTCTTTCTTCTAATCTAGTTTATTTTTTACTTTAAAAAATAAACGACAAATAAATAAAAAAAAGAAAACTACTAACACGACACAGCTTTCAACTACAATTAAATAAAAACCTAGAAATTAATAACATTTACTTATTTTACACAGAGTATCATCAAATATACCCTTTATAAAAATAGGAAATCACTCCAAGCCAATTCCAAAGTTCGCCATTCATGGAATTTATTTACTTTTTAGATGTAAGAGTGAAATTTACAGTGGTAAATAAAAAAACACTGTAAAAATTCATAGTTTAAAATAATAATTTTAAATCAAACGGTGAAAGTACTAAATCAATTTCTTTTAATTTAAGATAAGAAAATTAAAACCAATACATCACAGTACGGAAATTACTTCAAAAAGCCTTACATGAGTGTCATACATAATAGTATTGCATAATTTAATATTATAAAATTAAAATATAAATAACAAAAATGGAATATACATTTGTAATAGTAATGCATAAGTGAAAATTATAAAATTTTAAAAATACATCATGCAACGGAGTATACATTTGCGAATTGTTAAATACCAAATTTGAACATAATCTACAGTTTTATCCTTCAATATGCATCATTGAGTCTATGTGTCACCAAACACGTTAGAATATTTTCTTAATGTGTTTTTGTGATGCATTAGGCTTAGACATTTTAGAAACGTACTTGCTACCTACCTCATGAAATCTAAAATGTTTAGTACATGAAACGTATAGCAACTTATTATATTTCAACAGTTCTCATGGCAAGGACATGAGTATTTACTTGATAGTAAAAATGATTATTAGGAACAAACACCAAGAAAGGTATTATATATTCAAAATAACAAATTTATAAAATTTAAATTAAAAATCCAACAAATGGACTATGCATAAATATCTAAAAAAATGTTCATATTAAATAAATTGAAATCCAAAAGAAGAAACATGTCTGATTATTACTTTTCTTTACAATGTAATCAAATAGCAACTAGATTTCATTTTTAAACCTGTGCAGTGTAATAAAGATTATATATAATATTTTACTACTTATTAAAATTATTATTGCAATTAGTGTTCTGAGTATCATAAATGTCGAGGTATGATGGGATTCTTTTTCTCGGTTAATTCTTTTAATTTGTTCATGTGATCGATTTAATGATAATACATGTTTTACAGAAAAGAACTAATATGTAATTCATAAAAAAGAAACATATTGCTCATGTGTGAATAATTTTTTTCACGTGATATTCTCAAGCGTTTTTCTTATGATGCAGAGATCTAAATAATTTGCAGATCTCACCAGAAGATTGCGCCTATTACTGCTTGCGTCTAAATCATCTCCCCCCTGCCCTTTTCTGGCGTGAATGGCCGAGTGGCTAGCGCTGTAGCGCTCGGTACCACAGGTTTCGGGTTCGAGTAGCGGCGGTGCCATGGATGTTTGTAGTGGTTCGAATCCACATTAAACTGTAGGTCCCGGTCTGTTTAGCCCTCGTGTGCATAAGATGACAGTAGAGCGACAAAACCAAACTAAACCTGCCCTACTCGAATGTGTACAACAAGCTGGTAAATGTTCGACAAAGAATTAAATTAAATAACAAAGACTGGATACATTGTGTTGGAAATAGAACAGGAATATCGCACCATGAAAGCTATATATCAGCTCGCAAGGTTTACCATCGATGTTTTAATATAAATTATACGTAATTTAAAGCACGACTGCATAGAGAATAACTTATTCAGGCCATTTTAATGCCCTAATTTATCACACACTTTAAATTCATACGGACATTTGAATTATTTTAAGTGCTGTTTGCAGTTCATTTAAAGTATAAACTCATTTTTCGTAAAAATTAATTTTTTTTAATTTTTTGTTTTTCGATTTCGATAAGGCAATCATTTTAATCGCCTCTTTCAGAAAAAAATTCAGATGGTGAAGTGAAAGATGTGAAATGAAAAACAAAAGCCTATTATTATTTCAGATGTAAAAATAAACTTTTACAGCGGTAAGACAAACATTTTAAAATTTGGTAGTTTAATTTAACAGTTTAAAGTCGATCAAGATTATAAATCATTTTATTTATATAACTTAAAATAAATTAAAAGCATACTTTTTACAAAACGCAACATACATTGGATATAAATAAGACTAAATTATAGAGATTAGGAGGTACCTTGTATTAGATTAAGGAAAAAAAAAAATTATGGAAACTTCCAGTAAGTATCAAGGCAATTGATTTGTTAGTTGATGCTTTCAGTTGTGGAAAATAAATGGCATGTTTTTTTACTTTCTTTTACTCCTTTCAATTCTAACATTTCAATAATCATATTCATCTTATGTTCACCATATATCAGTCAGCAAATATTCTACAATCGTGAAAGCTTCAAAATTGCAGATTACGCAGAATTTAACTAATGCCATTACAACTCCAACATTTTTTTTTTCGGGACATTCTATCTGATCCGCCCAGGTTTAAAGCTGCTGCCCTTTTCAGACTCCTGACGGACCATGATTGTTTGGCAAATTATCTTTTTCGAATGAAAATATTTGCAAGCACAAAATGAATGCTCTGCAGTCTTGAGAGGACATGGATTCATCTCACCTTCCTGTCCTGCACTTGTTGCCTCTACTGTGTAGGGTCGTGAAAGGCAGGCCAGGGCCCTTATGGGATAAGCATGTCACTGTGTGATTTCCTTCGATTTTCGTTGCTGTTTTCGTGTTCTTTTTCTATTTTATTTTATTTTACTGCTGTTTCTGTTCTTGTTTTTTTTTTTCTTTTTATTTTATTGCTTTTTGTAGCCTGCCATTTGAAATAAAAAGCTTCAACATCGAATTTAAAAACCCCTAAGAATAATTCAAAATTAGTCTCCATCATTGGACTATACCTCGCCCAGAACCCTTTCAGTTTCTACCATGAATCAACCGGGAATCAAGACCGCACCCATATCAGACCTTAATCATTACTATACCAAATACAAATGCGGAAGCAAATGTACCGTTTCAAATTCTGGAAGAAAGAGACACAATCGGAAGAGAAACGTTGGATAATAACTTCCCATTTCCTTACTTAAAAAAAAAAATTTATTTGCTGCTTACATTTTTCTTCAGACAATTGAACAGAATAAAAAATTATTCGATGTTGAATTCGATTGATGACTTAATTGATAAAATTGGAGATGATTGAAAATATTGATTTAATGCTGATTTTAAAGGTGGGGAATTTCGCTATATTTTAGATTTCTGTTATTTTTGGAATATTTTTTGATATCAAACCTTTAAAAAGCTATACAAAAGTTTGTATCCTTTTTTTTTTTAATCTTTTTTATACTACACGAGATCATGTCGTTTGTAAATAATATGCTAGTTTAGATTCATAGTCCTGATCTATGTAATTCTTTTATTATTAAAATATTAATTGTAGAAACAAATTTTATTTTAAAAAATGTATTCAGCGTACTAGGCGTCCATCAAAATGCCAAGGCTCTTTGAATATCCCATAAATCCGAAAAACCCTTTATTAGGCAGAAAGTTCAAAAATATTGCTCATTAATGTTTAAATGAATCAAAACAAACTACCTAAACCCGTCTGGCATATTTATTTTCTAAATGGACTGAAGAAAGTAAATTTATTATATCAAATTAAATAATAATGACTTACTTATTATTAATATTACAAAACTTACTCCTACTTACAAAAATGTAAACGTATTATGCACTAATCAAATTATTATTATCTCTTATATAAATCCAGCTATATATCTGGTTCCCCTAGTGGTATAGACATCAGTATTTTCTAAAAATGCATTATATACATTAAGAATAATTAATATATATTTAGGATTAAATATAATTAAAAAAAAAAAATGAACTGTATATATAAATGGATATTAAATGTTAAATAAATTGAAATTCCAAATAAGAAATATCTACAGTCTTAACTTTTTTTTGTAAAGAAATGACAAAAAATGCATTATTAACACGTAAGAACACTAAAGACTCATCAATTTTCCACCGATTATTATTATTATTAATGGCTATTGAGTTAACTGTAGATGCAGCATATTTGGTAAGAATTTACTTTTCAGGCATAATTCCTTTGATTATACCACACTGGGCATTTAGGAACAAGATAGTTCCACGTTACACGAATGTTATGCTGAGAAAATTTGTTACATGGTTAATAAAGTTGATTCTAAAGAGATATAATAAAGTTCAGTTCCCAGGATAGGACTTTAGGGTTTTATCTTCATATATTCCAAAAATCTCCTGATATCAAATTACTTTATGCTCACGATACTGCACCCTACGTTAAAATATAAATTTTATTATATCCCCTCATTTATTGCAAAATTACATCTCTCTTTTGAAAAACTGGCTTACAAAAATGGAAGATTATCAAAGGTTTTTGGAAAAATAACCTGACAAAAACTGAAAAACTATTGTAAGAATAATGCTACGGCCTTTCTTAACATCACCATTTTTAATAACACCGTCAACTGATCTTGAATAACACTCAGGGGTGTTAATCTAGATATATCAAATATCTCCTGATAAAAAATTACTTCTAGCTGACGATACTGTGTGCACTCATTTGCCAAAAAATAATAATTTATTATATCCCCATTTTGCAAAATGACATCTCTTCTGAAACTTACAAAATGGAGCATTGCTTTGAACACAGACAAAA
>BPLR01006967.1:0-40619 GCA_021605095.1 Caerostris extrusa | reverse complement strand
TTATTGGTATTGCAAATTGAGAAAATATACCATCATAAATTTTAAAAATATTAAATATCATTGGCAAAAATCAGTCATGAATTTTAAAAAATATTAAAGGTCAGTGCCAAACACCAATCAGGAATTTTAAAAATATTAAATATCAGCGCCAAAAATATCAAAATTTAGACACAAATGTAAAAGTTTCTATATCATCAAAGGTTTAATAAAGATTTGAATCTCAATCAGAAATAAGAAATTGAGATATTACATAATCAACGTAATGACGATAATGGCCAAATAAATCTTGCCGTTTTTTGGATCGTTTTGTCAGTTAGGGTGGCCTGTACTAGTCAAAATTATGAAAAGCCAATTACTGTTGGTTTCTATTGTATTTGATTATGATTGATGAATGATTGAGTAGAATTGTAATATTCAAGTGCCATTGCATTTGATTTGCTTCATAATATGATCACTGCAATCATTTTAATGATTGTCAGAAGATAATTATGTTAGCATAGCATATAAAGATTAAGTGAGTGATTCTGTTCTGCCACAAAGCTACATCAAAACTACGTGCAGTTGGCTGTATTAAGTGCTTAGTTCCAAATGTTTTGCTGATTTTTCTTTTTCGCTTATTATATTAAGTTTAACAATAATTTATGTCAAATAATTATGGTAATAAAAGAAAATGACGTCTTGTTATATTTAAAAAATGCGATTTTAATACATTGGAATTCATGTTGAAGTCTATTGAATCGTAAATGAACTTACTACAACATGAGGAAATTCTTACATTTTTGTGTTTCTTAGTAAATACGAAAAGTAACTTGGTTCATTTTTAAAAGAACTACTTATATTATCATAGGCAAAAATTATCTTTATTATAGATGGCTCAGTAAAAAATAACAAAAATACACTTGCTATAAAAAGCCCATAAAAACCGGCCACAATGTTGTCGTACATGATGCTAAATTCTGACAATTTGCGGAAAAAAACTACATTAAAGGGCTTTTTGAATCTATAATAGAAGATATCTAAAAGGTTTCTTCAACTTTTAAAAGCCCATGCAGACACCAATAAAGATAACTGGTACGCGTTTTTTTAAGAAAAAGAAAATATCAGAATGGGTCTTTGGCAATTAATGAACACATGCAAGACAACGTAAACTGGGAACATTTTTTTTTATGCTTTGATGCCTTTGTAGTGTTTTTTATCGGGTTAAGACAAATACATTGTTTGTTGTTGTAGCGTTTAAGCTACCAAAAGGCTGTAACTGATCTATAAAGAGCATTTATTATACAATTAAATATATCTGCGATCATTTAAAAACCGATGGAAAGTTAAACAATGTTCAATCCAAGAATATTGATGAATTAGAAAGTGGAACAACCTCGATCACAAAGGCTAATGTTTGGAAGAACACAATAGTAATGATGTCACAAAAGCACTATTGGAATTTAATAAATAATTTTCCCCCTATATAAGTTACTCAATAATAGCTTGTTGATTACAGTTGATTTTTATCTTGCACTAAGTGACTTATAGACATTACAAGCAATCCATGACACGTAAATGGGATTTATTGTCTACCGGGAAGATTTTAACGGTAAGTATCCCTGATTTGTGACGGATGTGAAAAAAATAGAATCAACTTGATTACAGATTCTGTTTGATTCAGATTGCTTGATCTAAAGCAGGGGTCGACAACCTGCGGCTCGCGAGCCACATGCGGCTCTTTGGATATGAAGCTGCAGCTCTTTAGTTCCATACGCAAATATTATTTATTTTATCAAAAAAAAAAAAAAAAACATTTAAAAATCGTTCTGAATCGATTAACGAGGATTAGGCACCGATTCTATCTCTCAGCCACTTGTACTCGCTTTTCATAGTCTTCCCGATTGCTACAGTGAGGTGAAGAAGTTGGCATTTGGAGTGCTGACTATCTTCGGATCGACATATTCGTGCGAGCAAGCGTTCTCTTGCATGAATATAATTAAAAGTAAAGTAAGAAGCCAACTAACAAATGAAAATTTAGAGTCGCATTTGAAACTTAAAACAACAAGTTATGAGCCAAACTTTCTAAAACCATGTAAAGCCAACGCTTCCATTGAATTTGTTTGCTCAAGTTAGTGTTGTAAGTAAATGTTTAATTTTTTAAATTTTTTACTTAAATAATAAGTAATTATCTAATAATGCCATATATAAATTATCTAATTTGTTGTGAAAAACACTACTTATATATGAATAAATAGATTAGTTTTTTTTTATCAAAAACTTTATTTATGCGAGTATCATTTATTGTTGGCAAGAAACTATTTTGTGGCTCTTTAAAAACTTTTGAAATTTTGTAAATTGTAATTTTTGACTCTTCCGACTCAAAAGGTTGCCGACCCCTGATCTAGAGTGATTCTGTTTGGTTCTGAGTATTCAGATTGCTTGATCTAGAGTGATTCAGTTGGGTTCTGCTTGATCATCAAAGCTTCAGTTTGGTTCTACCATCAACTTGACCATCAACTTGATTCAAAAAAAATATTCAAAAACCCTATTGAGTTTCTTCAATTATATTGATATATTTTTTAAAAACGACTGCAAGACATGCTACCATCA
The DNA here is from genome assembly GCA_021605095.1 of Caerostris extrusa. Classification (NCBI taxonomy): domain Eukaryota; kingdom Metazoa; phylum Arthropoda; class Arachnida; order Araneae; family Araneidae; genus Caerostris; species Caerostris extrusa. The sequence continues at coordinate 38,030 of BPLR01006967.1, read as the reverse complement.
CGAATTGTCATCCTCGTAAATTTGTTGAGTTACCATTGATACGCGAGTGGAATGGTGAGGAAAATTAGGCTATTCTTCGTAAGAATAGATTAAGGATTTAATCCTGGCAGTCTCATTAAATCCATCTGCTAGTAGGGAGACGGCTTTGGTTACCACAGGAATGTTGCGTCAATAAAGATTTGGTTTGGTTTTTCTTTCTAAGGTCATTTTTTGGGAAAATATTGGGCTAAATATACCATGACCTATAGTTTAACTTGGATTCCGAACCACCAATAAACATCCGTGCCAATGCCAGTATTGGAACCTGGAGCTCACAGTACAAGGCCAGAGCGCTAGCCTATTGTATATCAGACAACACGCTAATGAAGAAGTCTAATTGAATCCAATTAAAAGTTAAATATGGATGTTTTTGCAATATTCTTATTTGCCACCAGCTCTTTAAAGTTGTTTTTAGGATGTTACTTTTACGCGTAATGTCAATTAAAAAAAAATTTATTCTCAAACAAAAAACAAAATCGAACAGTATGTCTTTTATTGGAATTATAAAAACAAAATCCACTATTATTTGCAACCAAATTGTTATTTATTAAAATATGAACGGATAACAAATAACCTATATCTATAAATAGATAAAAGTAACCAAATAGCCATAGAGAATTCCAAAAAAGAAAAAAAAGGGGTAAATCATATCTTTCTTTCTCCGCTATTATCGCAAAAATAAGGGGATTTCGGAAAGAAAACTTTAATCTCTCCTCAACTTCTTATAAACCATAAAGCTCTTTTTTCTCCCCTTTCGTACACCTTAAGAGGCCATAAAGCTTTATAGTTCGTATGGGCATCAGAAGTGGTATTGGATCGAAAACTGGGGAAAACTTTGCGATTTTATTTTTGCGAACTTTGGCAAAGACATCTCTATAAGAGCCCGTAATGGAAAATCCGCTATTTATAGCTGGCCAAAAGACGCGAACAGTTACATAAAAATCAAAACGTACTTTACTTTTACTTATTTCTTTGTCTAAAATGTTATTCTTTGGATGCTATTTTTAGACTTAGATTTTTTGAAAGGCTTTTTTTTTAATATTTTTTTTCAAACAATATAAGGCATTTATTCAAAATTATTAAAAAAATATTCAAAAGGACTTTTGAGTTGACATATTTGAATTGGAGATTACATTGACATACTAAAAAAAAAAAAGTGGCTGCAAGGCATGCCACCAGCACGAATCGAATTTTCACCCTCATAAATTTGTTAAAGGGAGATAAACAGATTAAGGATTAAATTCTGGTAGTCTAATGAAATCCATCTGCTATTAGACTATGCACAACTATGGGATATTCTATGCACAACTATGGGACTGTTGTGCCAATGAAGAAGAAGTCTACAATTAAATCCATTTAAAAGTTTTTTTTTTTTCTTTCTAATGCAGCTGGCAAACACTTAGACAGCTTGGTCTTGATGCCTTAAGGCAAGCGCTGCCCAGACGTACTCACGTTGCATAACCCAGGGGGCGCGTGTAACTTGAAGATAAGCCACGGAGTAACAATGCCCCCGCAATGCTCTACGGTCATATTCGACCGGGATCTACTTTTTAAAGTGGATTCCGAACCACTGCAGCAACCATGGCACCGCCGGGAGTCGAACCCGAAACCTGTGGTACCGAGCGCCAGAGCGCTAGCCACTCGGCCATTCAGGCCCTATCCATTTAAAAGTTGAAAAGGGATGTTTTTACTTATGCGTTGTTTAAGATTTTACTTATGCTTAAGTCAATTGGGGCCTGATGGCTGAGTGACTAGAGCTCGGTGCACAGGTTTCGTGGCTCGAGTCCCGGCGGTGCCAAGAATAATTGTAGTGGTTCGAATCCACTTTAAACAACATGTCCTACTACTACTACTACACCACACTACATTATTGGGCCTAGAGCTGATTTGCCCCTTTACAGTTTGGGAACGATGTGGGGTGAGAAGTCTGATTGGGCTTTTGTGGCACTCTACAGTCATATGAGACCGGGACCCAAGGCTTAAATGGATTCCGAACCACTACAAGCATCCATGGCACCGCCGGGATTCGAACCCTATACCTGTGGTACCTATCACCAGAGCGCTAGCCAATCGGCCATCCGGTCCCGGTCTAACATTACTGTAGAACGCTGGGCGTAGTGCTGCCAACCCTACCCCGTAAAAAGAAAACATCACCTGTCTAGAAACCTGCTAATAATGCAGACAGCCTTGGCCCATCATGGGCTCTTGCGCCATTGATGATGATGATGTAATGACATTTAAAAAGATGTATTTATTAATCAAAAGTCGAATAATATGTCTTTTAGTTGAATTAAAAAAAGAAATTGTGGTATTTTTTGCAACAAATTTATTATTTATTAAAATATTAACGAATAACAATTAACTTATTCCTATAAATAGATAAAAGTGCTCAAATAGTCTTAGAGAAATCCAAATAAAAAAAAAAAAACGTAAATCATATGTTTCTTTCTCCGCTGTTATCGCAAAAAATAAGGGGGATTTTGGAAAAGAAACTTTAATCTCTCCGCAACTTCCTATAAACCATAAAGCTCTTTTTTCTCTCCCCTCTCGTCTACCTTGAGAGACCATCAAGTTTTATCGTTCGTATGGACATCAAAAGTGGTATTTGATAGAAAACTGAGGAAAACTTTGCGATTTTATTTTTCCAACTTTGGCAAAGACATCTCTATAAGAGCCCGTAATGGAAAATCCGCTATTTATAGTTGGCCAACGGACGGGAACTGTTACATAAAAATCAAAACGCACTTGACTTTTATTTATTTCTTTGTCTAAAATGTTATTCTTCGGATGCTATTTTTAGACTTCTATTTTAGAAAGGCTATTTTTTTTTTTTTTTCAAATAATATAAGGCATTTTCTAGAAATTATGAAAAAGATGTATTCAAAAGTAAAATCACATTTGAATATAAGTCTCCGTCAAAATATTTATATTTAGTTCTGTTATTTTATAGTTAAAATATGCTCCTTTTTGTGATTTTACTTTAATTGAAGTAGCTATTTTACAATAAATAGTTTGAATTAATTAAATTTTTTATTTTATTATATTGCTTTGATTTTCGTTAATATAAAATAATGTTTTTTTTTTATAACAAATCCTCATTGAAGTACAAAAACAATTTCAAATTAGCAAATTTTTTTTATCCAAGTTATTATTTATACCAATACCCGATTCGAGACTCAGTGGCACACGCGCCGCTGGTGCCCAGGTTCAATCCGCTTTTGTTGCAGACACTGTTTCGAAAACGAGGAGTCTCGATGGCGTTTGTGATTTTCCCAATCTTGCCTCGTTAGTCGGACTACTTCCCAGTGAAAGTTTTCCAGATTTCTTCCATACGATAAGCAAATGCAGGTTATTTCCTTAAAAGTTCTTCCGGAAGGCACTGCCCTCCTTATTCAACGCACGGAGCCATGTCAGACTTCTAGCTACGAGTGCTCCAGAACAACAGAAACTTTCCCTCCTTCCATCAGACCAGGCAGCCTGGTGCGAAGTGGCTAGCAGTCTGGCCTTTGGTATCACGGACTTCAGGTTAGAATTCTGGCGGTGGAATGGATTTTATGTTAGTGGTTCGGAATCCACTTTAACTGTAGGTCCCGGTTCAGCCCTCATGCGCAAAAAATGACCGTAATGCGACAAACCAAATCAAATCCTCTGACCACTCGAATTCTTGAACTAGATGTTTCTGTTTACCAAGTGGGATAAGAAAAATATACCAAGTTTGTTTACAGTGACTAATAATAAATAAAGTGGGAAATTTGGATGAAATTTTCGATCAACTATTTCAAGGAACCATCGTTTTCAAAAATTTCCTTGGATTAATTATGATTTTTCATTTCTAAAATTCGATAAATAATCAGTTCAGCTATTTCTCAATGATCTAATTCAATTATGTAAATTTTTATCTATTCGAAACAAATGAATTTTTATCAAAATAATGTGTTAAAACCCCTGTACGTGTTGAAAAAGAAACATTTATTCATATAATTCATAAAGCAAATATAAAATATCTGTAAAAGCAAACAGCAAAGTAATCAATTACAGAACGGCGAGGAGGGAAGATTTTTGCAAGAATTTTTGCATAAATACATTTTAACTTGTACAAATTATTCTCAAACATTTTTCCCAAATTTCAAGGGATATATGCAGGACGATTATGATTAAAACAATATTATTTTGAACCATTTGAAATCTGAATGATCACGAAATTTGGAAGGAAACTAATAACGAATTTGGAAACAGGATTTAAAAATACTTTTTTTATAATTGTTAAAAAGGGCCTGAATGGCCGAGTGGCTAGCGCTCTGGCACTCGGTACTACAGGTTTCGGGTTCGAGTCCCGGCGGTGCTATGGGTGTTTGTAGTGGTTCGGAATCCACTTTAAAAAGTAGGTCCCGGTCCTAATAAGATCGTAGAGCGTTGCGGGGGCATTGTTACTCCGCGTCCGTGGCTTATCTTCAAGTTACACGCGCCCCCTGGGTAATGCAAAGTGAGTATGTCTCTGCAGTACTTGCCTTAACGCATCCGAAGACCAAGCTGTCTGTGTTTGCCAGCTGCATTAGAAAGAAAAAAATAATTGTTAAAAAAAGATCTGTTAATAGTTTTTTATGACTTATTAAAATGGAAATATTATTTGCAATGAAATTTTATACGGATATTAATTTTTTTTTCTCTGTTAAAACTTCTGCGTATTGTAATCTGCTTTTCCAACAAAGCATACAAAAATAAATTACAGTCAAGACTTACTCAGCCGCGTATTGGTCACATTCTGCTAATGCATATATAATCACGTTTGCGCAATTGAATCGGAAGTAATCATCACTAAACCTAACATTGAGTTAATAAGGTCCTCTTCAACAGTCAATGATGGGCTATCTTCTGCCATTTGCACAGTTATTACCATGATTACTCTAACTCTTAACAAACTAGCAGTGCTAATGTTGAAACACTCATGAATGCTAATAGAATTGCTGTACAGCATTGGAACATGATTGAATTGATTTTGATCGTAATAATTCAATGATAGAATGAAGTGGAAATTCAACCTATGCACAGTTCCGTTTGTTTAAAGAGTTTTGATTATTGTATAACAGGGTGTCCCATCTTTGGTCCAACAAAAAAATGATAAATTTCTTTAAGACATGCGCACTTATGTGATTTGTTTTTATGGGAGTAGCTTGGTGTATATCGTATTGGGCACCTAGTTGGAAATTAGACAAATGAAACCGGAGCAAAAATTCTGGCATCTATGGCATGAATAGACACGATATATCCTTGGGCCAGAAAAAAAAAAATTCAAAAATCTCTAGATGCCAAACTTGGAGATGTTCGCCTAAAGTTGTTGTGATGGCAAAATGTGATTTCTATGCCACGAATAGACACGATACATTCTTCGGCCAGAAAAAATCCAAACCTCTAGATGCCAAACTTAGAGATATTCACCCAAAATTGTGATGTCAATGCCACAAATAGACACCAGACATACTTGGGCCAGAAGGAATCCAAATTCCTAAATGACAAACTCGGAGATGTTCGCCCAAATTCGTGATGGCAAAATGTGATGCCTATGCCACACATAGACACGATACATCCTTGGGGTGGAAATAATCCAAATCTCTTAATGCCAAACTTGAAGATATTCGTCCAAACTGTAGCTGCAGTGTAGAAGGCCCTCTTAAATAACTCATAATCTGCTATTATCTGTCATTTTAGCCAAGGTGTTCGCCAATTGGGGTATGTAGTTGGAAATAAGACAAGTGCAAGCTAAGTAAAATTTCTAGTGTCTGTGCTATTAATAGACACGATATAATCTTGGACAGAAGGAATCGAAACACCTAGATGCCAAACTTGCAGATGTTTGCCCAAAATTATGATGGTAAAATGGGTCTATAGTGTAGAAAACCACCTTGGGTTATTCAGAATCGGTTATTTATCTGCCATTTTGGAGATGAATAACAACAGGGGAATTTCTTCGACAACAACACCATGTTATTTATTTATTTTTATGTTCTAATAATAAATAATGAATTAAAAAAAAAGTAATTACAGAAGATTTTGTTTTATTTAGGTATCAATCTACAATTTCAGTTATTGTTTTTGTTTTTTTAAATATATTTCTTATTACAGTAATTAAAACTTCTTGACTTGCTTAATGATTTAAATAAACATCAAGAAAAGAAAAAGAGGTTGCTATACAACAACAATTTATTTTTAATAGCACATCATTTAGATCGCTCAGATAGATTAATCCTCTAAGATTTTAATTGATCTAACCTCAAAAACGAGATGCGAGAGATATGATTGAATAATATCTGGCTATTTACATTGCTCTGTCTAGCAGATGATTCATCTATCAAACGTATTCTATATTAATAGTTTTAGTAAATGTACAGTAATTACTATCTTTTGATTTACAATTGTTTTTAAATTAAGAGTATGTTGTGTGTGGTCCTAGACATTCCCATCTTCAAATGTGGCTAAAAATTGATGTATAACAATATGCAAAAGAAAGAAAAATTAAATCACTGTTAAAGCAACCAGTTAGAAATGAACGTTTTTTTGGTCTGATTAACCCATTTAACATGCGACATAAATCAAATGTTAGACTGTACAAAATCTGAAAAAATAAAGTAGAATAATATAGATTTAAAAAATTTTGATTTTTCCCATCATACTTCTAAAGTAAAGCTAAACATCTTAATTAGTTTATAAAATAAAATAGGCATAAAATGTGAATTTTTTAATGACAACTTTTCAATAGAAAACAAGGCACCCAAGGAGCTTAAAAATAATTCAACTATAATTTGACAAGTTTGGTTTGTCGCTCTACAGGCACTTAGTGCACACTTTGGGCTCATTATACCGGGACCTATAGATCAATGAGCGATCAATTTAAATAATTACAAGCATTATCTGTCCCATGGTATTTTCTTTTCTTGCAGATTGTAAGGAAATTTTATTGATTTACTCAGCAAAAATTTAGGGAGAGAGAGACACCATGCTTTCACTTCGACCTCTCATTCCATCAATCCATCAATCCTTGTCTCCAGTACAGGACACGCATCAAAAAATGAATGAGATGTCAAAGGCTCCTCGCATCATACAGCTCTTATTCGAAGAATTATTATTTAATCTGACAGTTACAACACCTTCCCTCGCCTTATCTGAAAGAGGCCCCATTCAAATCGACAGGTGATCCTTGACTTCTATCAACGTGATAAAGATGCGATCAAAGGTTGCCTGTCTTTTCATAAAAATAATTCCAGCCGCAATTTGCAAAACGAGGTGTCCGATCTTAGACCCTCCATCACAGATTAACCAGATTATAATATTAATTTAGAAAAACCCACACAGATCATTCCGCGTATTTAAAATATCAAAATCCACCATCTACGAGCATTTGGAAAGCTTGGCTGCATAGACTGTTTTAACATAGAGGCCATAGAGGCAGGCTAAGAGATGATAAGTTCAAAAAAGCATTACTTCCAATTATACGTATTAAAGACAACAATTGAGCAGAAATATTTAAAGAAAGCTCATCGAATGGCGTCTTCATTAGCATAATGCGCTATCTCATGTTTCTTTGCCTATTTGACGTTCTTGGAGCTCGGTTGGAATATTCTATCCCATCCAATATATTCACTAAACCTCGCTCATTTAGATTTCCACATGTTTCGATAATTTTCTTAATTGAAAAACTTCAAGTCTTTGTCGAGAAAAAAAAAAAATCACGCGGAAAAGTTTTTCTGCAGAGAAAAAGAAAGAGAGTTTCCTTAAAGATTCTAGAAAGGCGGACTTCAGAAGTTATTTGAAAGAAGGAGAAAGGTTGCGGAACAAAAGGGCAACTATATAATTTAAAAACTATACACCAAAATTTATGTGTACTATGTTTAAATTTACCTTCAAAACACCATGAACTTTCCGCACAACCTGGTACTTTAATACACAATATTTAACATTTCTGGAGACAGGATAGACAATCAATTTAAATAATTATAAGCATTATCTTTCCCGTGGTACTTTTTTACAGATTGTAATGAAATTTTGTTGATTTACTCCAGCAAAACATTTAGAGAGAGAGACACCTTGCTTTCACTTTGACCTTCAATTTCATCAATCTTTATCTCCAGTATTGGAGCTCGGACGGGACACACATCAAACAATGAATGAGATCAAAGGCTCCTCGTATCATACAGATCTTATTCGAAGAATTATTATTTAAACTGTCAGTTTTAACACCTTCTCTCTCTCTTAGAAAAGAGATTTTCCCTTAGAGATACTGAAAAAGGCGTACTTCTCAAATTGTTTTAAAAGAAGGAGAAAGGTTATAGAACAAAATGGCACATATATAATTTAATAAATATACGCCATGATTTATGTGTGTTGCTTTTCAATTTTCCTCCAAAACCGACACGAACTTTCCGTACAACTTGATACTTTAATACATAATTTTTAACACTTTTACTATATCTGGAGACAGGATGAACAATCAATTTAAATAATTACAAACATTATTTTTACCAGATTGTAATGAATTTTTATTGATTTACACCAGCAAAACTTTTAAGGTAAGAGACACCATGCTTTCACTTTGACCTATCATTTGTCATTAATCTTTGTCTCCAGCTTGGACGAGAGACATATCAAAAAATGAATGAGATGTCAAAGGCTTCTCGCATCATACAGCTCTTATTCGGAAAATTATTTTTAATCTGTCAGTTTCAACACCTTCCCTCTCCTTATCTGAAAGAGGCCCCATTCGAATCGACAGGTGATCCTTGACTTCTGTCAACGTAAGAGAGATGCGATCAAAGGTTGCCTCCCCTTTCATAAAGATAATTCGAGCCGCAATTTGCCAAACCAGGTATCCGATCCTTCGAACAACGACATGAAATATGAAGCCAATGCATCAGTGCTCACTTACATAATCTTTGCCAACTGGAAAAACATCGCAGAATGTCTAACAGGAGGGTGGAAAAGTGCAATCTTTTTACGACTAAATTGCCAGGCGATAAATTTTCGGCAAATAAAAGCCAATTCATATGGACCATTACAAGTGCTCTTCAGGGTATGGAGAAGAAAGAAAAAGAAAAGGAAAAAGAAATGTCTGCTGAACTCGGTATCAAACAGAAAAAAAACTTTTACTTCTCGACAGCAGAAATTAGAGAAGATCACGAAGCTATTTGTTAAAAGGCAGAGACACAGTAATTACTCCCAAAAGATGAATTCGGTCTAGGTGGAAGCCGTAGTTCATCAACAGATCGTGCCATAATCGACGTTTGTTTTTCCTGTGGGTATATTCGTCAGGAATATTTTGAAGAAAATTGGGAAAAATACATCGATGAAAAATAGTAAATTTATCGAAAATATTTTACAAGTGCAATTATCCAAGATCTAAAAGTGAAAAAAAAATAGTTTTAATAATTGGTTTAAAAATATTCATAGAGCATAAATTATGAATAAATGCACATTTCTTTTATCTATTTCTTTCACGTAATATATAACAATAATCGGTCAATATATCTAAACACTACTGTGCCCAAAAAGTAAGACCAATTAATTTTTTTTTTCAAAAACTCTTTTTTATTCTTCCAAATTTATTTCATCGCCTTTCAAAGTAATCCCCTCCGGACACAATGAACTTATGCCGACTTTTTTCCCAATCCTCAATGCATGCTAAAAGGCAGGGATAGCCTTAGCCCGCGGCGATAGCCAGAATTTGCACAGTGACTGAATACGGTGGGCGATGTTCAACGATATGGGTTTCATTTTTGGCGAAAAAGTCACGAAGAATCATTGAAGTGTGAGCCGGCGCATTCAGTGTTTTCGGTACCAATCGAGATTTGACGCGTTTGAGGCCCAAAATGGAATGGACCGATTCTTCTGAAAATTCCAACAACATCAGCAAGGTGTCTAATTGTAAATCGACAGTTTGTAAGCACCAAATCTTTAATTTTTTTCGACGTAAGCTTCGTCGGTTGAGGTTGATGGTCGATCAGAGCGCCCTTCGTCTTCAACGCGTTCTCTGCCTTCTTTGAACTGTTTATACCACTACCAAACATTTCTTTCCAATATAGGAATAGTCACCGATTGCCTTCTGCAACATTCTATAAGTTTCCAAACAAAATCTTATACAAGTTCTTTGCTCAATTAATTCAGGCATTTTAAAATCGCCGGAATCAGTTTTAGCGTCTCACAAAGCCAAGCGTAACTCAAACACTAATGAATATTTTGACGTCAAATTTCACACAGATGTCAAGGAGAGAGCCAGCAACCTAAAAAAGAAAAGAAAAATTGTAATTTCATAAGCCTCGGGAATTTTAAATTAAATATTGGTTTTACCTTTTGGACACAATAGTGTATGTGTGTATATATATATATATATATATATCTTTAAAAAGTCATATATAACAATGATCTGTTAAAAGTTAGACACGTAAATGTTATTGAGTTGAATTGAAAAGTGAATTTAAAATTTTTTAAATTGATTTAAAATATTCATTTCGCATAATTTATGAATGAATGCACATTTCTTTCACGTAATATATAACAATAATCGGTCAATATGTATATTTCTTTCTCTCTCTCTCTCTATATATATCGGTAAAAAATCATATATAACAATAATCGTAAAAATCATATATAACAATAATCGGTTAAAATTTATACACACAAACGTTATTGAATTGAAAAGTAAATTTACAATTTTTAAATCAATTTAAAAATATTCAATCATTGAATAATTACACTGAATGCACATTTCTTTCACATGTTTCTTTCACGTAATATATAGCAATAATTGGTCAATATATATGTACCCGTAAAAAAAGTCATACCAACCAATAATCGGTTAAAATTTCCACTTCACAAATGTTATTGAATTGAAAGTCAATTAAAAAAGTTTAACACATTTTAACATCATATATATATATATATATATATATATATCACTCTTCTCTCTATATATATATATTCTTTAAATAAGATTCAATAACTATAGCATTTAATGTAAAGGAAATTCAGAATTAGATGTCATTGCGATACACAAAAAAATCTGATTTTGAACTTTTTAGAACAAATGAAATTTTAACATCGAAGAGCAGATAAAACATGACCAATTGATCATGCCAAAATAATATGAAAATTGCTTTTTAATAAGATTCGAGTTCCACCTTTTTATATTTCGCGCGACCTGATGGCCAATTGATGCCATAAAATATTTGTTTATGATATAAAATTCTGATTTCTGAACGTGTGGCCCGTAACGATGAATCTACAAAGTAAATGATTATTATCCCTTCCCCCCCAAAAAAGGGCCATCTAAGAACCAAAGTTTCTGTTAGTTTTTATTATTTTTTATTCATTTGATAATAAAAAATGATTAAGAATAGGTTATTAATTAATCTATTAAATTTTACTGATAAAGTTGAAAAATATAAAGAGAAAAAAATTGTATCAATCAATTTAAAATATAATTCGAGATTAAAATTAAATGAAAACTTGTGCATTAAAAAAAATCGCGTTGCTAATCACTTGAATCAAATATGACAATCAAGTTTTTATAGTCTTAATCAAGTTTTAATGCCATTTTTAACAGTTGACATTTATTAAAAACGATTCAGAATCCACCCATTCGATTAACATTAACTTATTCTAAGCTACGAATACGATTTTAACGCAAAAATATTATAGAAAATGAATTCAAAGTGTAAAAATAACAAAATGGATTCTATTTCATTTTCCACTTGTAAAAAAAAAAAAAATAATTGATCGCTTTTGATAATAAAAATGTTAAAGAATAGGTAATTAACTAATCTATTAAGCTTTACAGATAAAGTTTAAAAAATGAAATTCCCCCTTGAATAAAGATACAATTGAACGCTTTTGATAATAAAAAATAATGAAGAATAGGTTAACTAATTTATTAAGCTTTACAGATAAAAAGAAAAAATTAAATCTTGAATATAAAAGGAATATATGACCGCTTTTGATAACAAAACATGATGAAGAATAGGTTTACTAATCTTTAAGCTTTACATATAAAGCTGAAAAAAATTAAATTCCTCCTTGAACAAAAGAAATAAATGCTTGCTTTTGATAACAAAAAAAATGATAATAGATTATTAACTAATCTATTAAGCTTTACATATAAAGTTGAAAAAAATTAAATTCCCTCTTGAATAAAGAAGAAAATGACCGCTTTCCATAACAAAAAATGATGAACAATAGGTTAACTAACCTATAAAGATTTACAGATACAGTTGGAAAAAAAAATTAAATTCCCTTTGAATAAAGAAATAAATTACAACTTTTGATAAGAAAAAAATGAGAAGAATAGGTTAACTACTTAAGCTTTACAGATAAAGTTGAAAAAAATTAAATTCCCTCTTGAATGAAGAAATAAATGACCGATTTTGATAACAAAAAAGGATGAAGAATAAATTATTAACTAATCAATTAAGCTTTACAGATAAAGTTGAAATAAAAATAAATTCCCCCTTGAATAAAATAAATTATCGCTTTTGATAACAAAAACTGATGAATAGGTTAACTAATCTACTAAACTTACAGATAAAATTGAAAAGAAATTAAAGAATAAAGTGTTTTTTTTATCAATTAATTTAAAATAGAATTTTAAATTAAAACGAAATGAAACTTGTGTAGCTACTAATAAAAACCAGTCTTATATAAATGGATTTTTTAACTCAGATTATAGACTGATAAAATCGACTGAAAATGATATTTTTTAAAGCAAATAAAGGGTACGGATCAATGCAAATAGGACAACCTTCGATTAAAAGTTGACGTCTTATATCATTACACATCAGCTCCACCATGAATTGGCTTCGATCGATGTAGGAAACTTTACAAATGCCTCCCCCAGAAACACATTAAAGTAAAGGCAATACGGAGTTAATGTATAGACGCATCGTTTTCTTAATCGGTAGGTGGAAATCAGTTACCTGGCAACAGCGTTTTCGTGACTGGGCGCGAACTGCATGATGGGAACGCATTCCGCCGCCATTTGAATCTTCGAGTGTTAGGCCTATCGCCTCCGAGCTACGAAATTACTCTTAAACGCTCAGCCACTACACACGAATTTAAGTGTGAACGGAATTTGATGTATGGAAATGATAGACAGATTACGGTGTTGTAATCGGCAGAATGCATGATAGAAAACTGCAATTATGCTGTGACTCGTCGTGAACCGAGTTCAAGTTATTCCATTCTTTCTTTATTCATAACCGTCGGTGAACAACTTGTGTGTGGGCTTTTCGTATTCTTCGTCTGTGATTACTTCATAAAGTATGATAGCTGGCTTTTAAGTCTTTGGCAACTAGGCATTATGGAAATCGCTTCTGTTGTGGAAGATTCAGTTGGTCTTTATTGTTGGTTTTTGGTAGTAATAGATCTTTAATATTCATAAAGATTTCCAATAATAAGATCCTTTTATTTCATATTAGTGTTGTAATAATACGTTAAAATAACTTAATAATATATTTTTAAAGTTGTAAAACTTGGGAAATAAACTTCACGTTGATTCAGTTAAGATTATGAATTTTGTTATTCGTTAATGAATTGTTGAATGCTTTTCTAACATATAATCATATTATGATGAATTTTATCAGCCTTAGGATCCCTACAATTAAACTGAAATTATGAGAGACTTCGTTGTGAACCGAGTTGAAGTTATTCCATTTTTTTTTATTCATAATCTCGTGTGAACAACTTGTGTGCGTGGTTTTGTAATCACCGTCTGTGATTACTTCATAAAGTATGGATAGCTGCTTTTAAGTCTTTGGCAACTAGATATTATGGAAATTGCTTCTGTTGTGGAAGATTCTGTTGGTTTTTGTTGTAATGGATCTTTAATATTCATAAAGTTTTCTAACAATAAAATTCATTTTATTTCATATTAGTGCTATAATAATATATTAAAAAAAATGTTAATAATATATTTTTAAAGTTGTAAAACTTGGGAAAAAAATCTTTAACTTTGATTCAGTTAAGATTATGAATTTCGTTATCCGTTAATGAATTGTTGAATGCTTTTCTAACGTATAAGCATATTATGATTAATTTTATCAGTCTTTTGGGATAAGATGCCCTGCAATTTTGTGGTGACTCGTCGTGAACTGAGTTCAAGATATTCCATTCTTTCTTTATTCATAACCGTCGGTAAACAACTTGTGTGTGTGTTTTTGTATTCTTCGTCTGTGATTACTTCATAATGTATGATAGCTGCTTTTAAGTCTTTGGCAACTAGGTATTATGGAAATCGCTTCTGTTGTGGTTTGTCTTTATTGTTAGTTTTTGTAGTAATAGATCTTTTATTTCATGGTTTTATTAAAAAATAATTTTATTTCATATTAGGAATCGTATTAAAATAAATTAATAATATATTTTGAAGTTGTAAATCAAAATAACTTCAGTTGACGTTTTAACGTTGATTTAAGTTATGAATTTTGTTATCCGTTAATGCAAATGCTTTTCTAATATAATAATGATGTTTTTAGGGATAAGATGCCCTCAATTATGAGCTGATTCGTTCAAGTTATTCCAATCTTTTTTTTTTATTCATAAACATCAGTGAACAACTTGTGTGTGTGGTGTTTGTATTAATCGTCTGTGATTTATATGATAGCTGCTTTTAAGTCTTTGCAACCAGGTATTATGGAAATCGCTTCTTTGTGGGAAGATTCAGTTGGTCTTTATTGTTGGTGTTTATAATAATGGATCTTTAATATTCATCAAGTTTTTTATACTAATAAAACATTTTATTCCAAATTAGCGCTGTAATAATATATTAAAGTAAGTTAATAGCATATTTTTAAAATTGTAAAACTTGGGGGAAAACTTCACTTTAATTCAATTAAGATTATGAATTTTGTTATCCATTAAAAAATTGTTGAATGCTTTTCAAACAAGTAATCGTACTTTGAGGTATTTTATCAAATCTTATGGATAAGTTTGGTTTGTCACTCTACGGTCATTTTTTGCACACTTTGTGGCTAATTAAATCGGCACCTACAGTTTAATGTGGATTTTGAACCACTAAAAACATCCATATCTTTTATGGATAAGTCCTATATCACGGTACTTTGATGCACATAGATAATGTAAAATGTGTTGGATTCCATCATTACCCATTTTGCACAATGGAAATATTAATGTAAAAATTTTAACACCCAAAAAAATAAATAATTTTACGTGGCTTTTAAATAAGAATTTTTAGGTACATGGAGTTTTTAAAATAGTCTTATGTACTGTTTTATTTGGCCAACCTTTTTTGAAAAGTTGTATCCGTGGAAAATTTGGGTAAATTATAAAATTAATATTTATTGAATTATTTTAAACTATATCATTCTATAACTCTTAATTCTTAGCTCAATATATGTAAAAACTTCATTGTCTTAGATTTATGACAAAATTTTTCGGTTATTGAATGCTGTTCTCACTTGTAAAAGTAAAAGAATAAATAAATTTTTATTATTTTGTGAAACAAGAACCTCGAAATGTTTTAAAAGACACATCTTGAAGTCTATGAATTTTAATCACTTTGTTAAAAAAAATTATTACAAATTTATTAATCGCATGATTCGAATTTCAAAAATCTTTATCAGCACCTTATGTTTAACCAGGTACCTGATGGCCGAATGGCTAGCGCTCTGGCGTTCGCGTACCTCACAGGTATCGGTACAAATCCCGGCTTTGCCCATGGGTGTTGTACTGAATCCACCTTAAACCGTAGTTCCCGGTCCCACGTAGAGCGTTGGGTCATTGTTACTCCGGTCCGTGGCTTATGGGTAATGCAAAGTGAGTAACATCGGTGCAGCCCTTATGGCGAAGATCAGGTCTATTTGCCAGCTGCATTAGAAGGAAAAAAAAAAGAATTTTAACCTCTTCAGGACTTATGACTATGTGGGACACGGATGGAGCAATCAGAGAATATTTTGCTTATAAACACTTGGCCTTGTAGCATGCGGATTTTTTTATACATTTGAATTCTCTGTAATGCAGCCTGTTGCATGTAGGGCAAATTCTTCAACACGAGAGATTCCCGAAAATCTTTAACTGGTTTACCCCATCTTTACTGAAACTGAAAAAGTCACTTTCACAATGCTGCTAGTGCACTGGTTCGTCATTACTTGTTATTAGGGCGTCTGTACAACTGTTGATTTGAGAAATTCACCCATTTTTATTTTTAATCATATACCAGATGAATATTTGTAGGCTGCAGTATTCGATGAATATTTGTCGATGAATACATTTCAAATTATCAGAGAGAATGAAAGCCTTACTCCCTGAAAATTGTTATCATTATTAGCAAGATCTAAAGCAAAATTCTTTTTACCACATAAATGGTATACCCATATTTATATGGTGGAATATTTTATATTTTGAATACTTTATTATTGGTTCATTTTAACACCTTTTTACAATTTGACGGATATTATCTTATATATGTCCCAATTATACATTTTTGTTATACTTTTCTTGTGTTTTTCAATTTTCTGTGATAGATTCTAATGTAACTAGATCTCTTAAAGACGAAAAAAATGCATAAGGCCCTGTTAAAATTCACTGTTGAGTAGTATAAATACTATTCTATCACAAATTTATCATTTGTTTAAAAAGCTTATTTCATTATATTTTAAAAATTAAATAACAGAGAAATTTTTTGTAGATTTATGTATGCATATTTTTATAATAATTTGCAATATCCTTGTTCATTTATATTGTTCCAGTTTAATCTAGATACAGTAATGAAATAATGATAATCACTTTTATGTAAGCAAATAATGTTACGAGATTTTATTGCATAAGAAAAGTGAAATAACAAATTTGAAGCTACTTAAAAACATCGATTGTTTAAGAACATTTCCGAAAGGAAAGATCATTACTCAATAATATATTACAGTATCGAGATCAGTTGAGGAGAGGAAATTTGCCACATGAAAACTGGACCATTGACAAATCGATGAAGATTATTTAATAATAATCACTCTCAGCCATCAGTATTCAGAAATCATCCCCGAAACCTCTATAATCCATATCATTAGTACCTATTTAGAGCAAAGCATTCTCATCCAAGTTTTGGGGAACATTAATCACAGTTTTTATTTATACACCTCTAACGTTTTATTGTTATGTCCCAAATTAGTGCGCCCACGTGAAACCTAGAGCACATATAGACATCTTCCCTTAATATATCGCACAATAAAAGCGTTACAATAAATAATACAAACATAAATTACTGCTGGAATAATTTAATAATAGCCTTTAAGCGGGAGTGGTAACCTTCTAGCACACGATCCCCGTAAACCTTAAAGCTCGCGACGCATATAAATTTCGATACATGCAATGGCGATACATGCCATGCTTCGGAAGTGAAGCATTCATACTCGTTATAAAGATGTCTATGACAAGGAACATCGAAAATTTTAACAGACTCAGTGCAATAAATTTCTCACCAACCCATGGCAATCCTTACAAGTGTGTGTGGGTAAATGCAGAGACTGTTGCTGCTGGAAGGAAATCCCATATGGGAGTCACGTTTGGTAGAGGAGGATAATAACCAGGAATTATCGAAGAACTTGTATATAAACGGTTGAAGCCTCCAGGTAAAGATAGCACAGACAAGAAAGCGTTATCGTGTGGTATTTATTATGCCGCCATCCCGAAAGGTTATGTTGTTTCTCTTTGTGGAACTGAACTGGAGGTGGTTTTTTTTGCTTGTTGTTTGTGAAGGAGTGTTTGACAGAAAAAGAGAGTTTGGATTTATTCTTTCATCCATTAGCTTGTTTGACACGAAGAAGTGTTTCTAAAAGTTTATCTGGTATCAAACGAGAAGAAGTTATTACAATCGGCCATTTTTTTTTTATATCTTTATAACTATCGACTTTATATGTTCCTTAACCTTAGTTAACCTTTTATCCACCAATATTGATCAGAAGTAGTAAATTCTACTGATTGTTGGAAATTCTAGAAATTATAACAATCAGTACAACATAAATTATAGAAAAATTTATAGAATATTTTTATAGAATATTTTTAAATAGAATTTTTATAGAATATTTCTAAAAGTTTATCTGGTATCAAACAAGAGGAAGTTATTGCAATTGGTAATTTTTGTATATCTTTAAGGTTATTGTTTGTTTTTATATAAACGGTTGAAGCCGCCAGGTAAAGATAGCACAGACAAGAAAGCGTTATCGTGTGGTATTTATTATGCCGCCATTCGAAAGGTTATGTTGTTTCTCTTTGTGGAACTGAACTGGAGGTGGTTTTTGCTTGTTTTTGTGAAGGAGTGTTTGACAGACAAAGAGAGAGTTGGATTTATTCTTTCATCCATTATGTTGTTTGACACGCATAAGTGTTTCCAAAAGTTTATCTGGTATCAAACGAGAGGAAGTTATCAAGATATACAAAAAATGGCCCATTGTAATAACTCTCGATTTTAGATGTTCATGAGAGAATCAAGACTTAATTTCATTGCTATATACCACTATATGACTTTAAATTAATAGAAAATTAAATAGGTATATAGAATGAATGAGGCTAACATTTTATCCGCCAGTATTCATCAGAAGTAGTAAGATGGAATCAATGAGGCTAACATTTTATTCACCAATATTCATCAAAGTAATAGATTCTACTGTAACTCATTCGGCAACAAATATAATTAAAAAATATGTAAAAGTATATTTTCATACAAACTAAATATCTACACCTTCATGATAAAAATTGTAAACCCAGTTTATGCATGTACTAATTTTTCAAAGCCAAAATAATTCTTTTTATTCTGAAGAGTTTAACTCTTGTATGAGTTTAATTAACTCATACTTTTTGTGATACTTGTAAATTTATTAGCTCAATTTTCTTTTATCCTATGCCGTCTCCGACTCTCTCGGTCATTAGTCGACGATTAGCCCAATGCAGTAAGGAACGACAAAAACAATCACTAAAGGCATTGACAGTAACACAAAAGATATTCAGTTAAGAACAGTAGGGCATATGATGAGGTGACGTCCAGTCATTGGCAAGCAATAGTCGCAAAGAGGCAGATATCCGAGCAGTCAACCCTATTTCATCAGGTAACTCTGTAGTAGCCATGGTCCGTGACATGTCTAAGCAGGCCACAGTGACCTCTCTCTGACAAAGGACTGGGAATTTTTGTTGACTTATTCAAATGCAGATTCCACCTTTTTTTTTCAGAAGCCTTCTCTCTATATAGTTAGCTTAAATGAATACTTAAATACATGTAGAAAATAAATTTTTGAAATGCCTGGATTCCAGGTGCTAGTTTTCTTGAGTTTTTGTAAGAAATCACTTGTTCAAAAAGCTTTAAATTATCACAGAGTAGCTTGCATTAATAGTCAGAGTAACCCAATTCAAATTTTGCTGGATTTTTTTATTATTATTATTATGCAAGATCAGGGTATTTAATTATTCTGCATTCTTGTAGAAGACATTCATGAAGTCTTCTTCACCATCAGTTTAGTTGCGCTGATCGTGGTGGCTAACAAGTCTAGCTGGTTCATAGTCATTTTCAAAATTTCACACGTCTTCTGTTCTACTAGTTATTCATTGGAAAATAAACATGAAATTAAAAGCGACTCAGAACAATTTTGTAAAAAAAAAAAAATTTTCAATAGTGCTGCGGAATTTTTTTCGCCTAATTTTTCATTTGATATTGTATTTTTTTTTTAAATTTTGATTACTAAAAAATTAAAATTATTTTTGTTATTAAAATCCCTCTTAAGTTGTTTTCCTTTTATTACACCGTTGTGGTTTAAATTGATTTGGTTTGGTTGTATTTAATTTTTGTGATTTGGTCACTTGCTAATTTTCATACTATAGCTAACGATAGCGTTGGCTAACTAAGTTCAGCTGGTTCACAGTCAATTTCAAAATTCCATACGTTTGCTGTTCTACTAGCTATTCATTGGAAAAGGTAAAAAATATCCAATTAACGATGGAGACGGACGAATAGATTACTTTCAAGATGCTAGTCATACAAAAAGCGACTCGAACTCATTTTGAAAGACAAATTTTTACTAATGTTCTGGAATTTTTTCGTTTAATTTTTCATTTGATTATAGTATTTTTTAAATTTTAATTAAAAATTAAAATTGTTTTTGTTACTAAAATCCTTCTTAAATTGCTTTTTTTCAGCCTTTTACCTTGTCTTGTTTAAATTTGTCTGATGTGGTCACTTGCCAATTTTTCTAATCTAATCTTTTTTTTTTTTTTTAACTAATCTTTCAATGAAAGTTATTTAATTAAACCGAAAGTTAATCATAAATTCACGGATAAATAACGTTAGCAATTTAAATCATTTCCAATTCATTATCAAAGCAATAACTAAAAATCTGATGAGTAATATTTCAATAAATCAAATAATTTTTTTTTTCTTAAATGATTTGTCACCAAATGAAATAGACGAAATTATAAATGTTGTTAATAGCTAATCTTAAAAATTAGCCTCAAGACATTAAGCGGTAAAACATTAAAAGCTCTAATGTCACTTGTTTTGGCTCTGCTGTCAATAGCTTGATTTATTCGTTAAAATTATGCTAAATTTGGTCTGGATGGCAAGGCTTCATTGCCAAAATAAAAATCATGACATTTAATTTCATTGCCAAAATAAAAAAAAAACTCAGACTAGTTGCAAATGCTGCGAGATGATTCAAATAAATCAAGTTTGTTGTATTTTGCATTTTTGACAAAATTAAATTTAGACGAAATGTTAATTGGCTCAAGTTCAGAACCAGCCAGTTCTGAAAGTGGGCGATATCACCTCCTAGCTGATAATGGGACGATCAAAAGAGACGATAGTAGGTCTGGTGCATTTTGTGGGAGAGGGGAGGGGGGATTTGGTTTGTTTTTGTAGCTCTACAGTCATTTTGTGCCCACGTTGGGCAAATTAGACCGCCACTAATAGTTTAACGTGGATTCCGAACCACTAACAACCATTCATGCAACCGCCAAGATCCAAACCTTGAAGCTTGTGATACCAAAGGCCAGAGCGCTAGTCAATTGGCCATCAGATCGCAGGGCAAAAAAAAAAAAAAAAGGCATACGATATATATAAGATAAAAATCACAAAGGTATACTAGATAAAAATAATTGGATTTTTTTTTTTAAGAAGTTTAGTAAAACAGTTTATTACGCTCACATAATTGTTAACAAAAAAAAAAAAAAAAAAAAAAGAAAGAAAGAAAAATCGATTGAAAATAGTGAATCAATGTAAAAAAAATGAAAATAAAATGAAAAAAATTACCTCAATTAATAAATCAACAAAGGATTCTTCCCTCTGAATAATAATATCACTTTAATGCAATTCATAATTTTTTACTTCCCAATTGTTCTCTGTTATTTCACTTTTCTGCGTCTAATGCGAATGATACTACATTTTATTTTGATACAAAATTTATATTTCCAAGTGTCAAGGTAACCTATTACAATATCTTTATTTACTATGTTTAATTATGAAGGTAGATATACAGATACACAAACGGCACAAATATTTTACTGCTTATTTTTATTTACTTATTATATTTACTGCTTTTTTTTTTTTACTGCTTATTATATTTGCTCTTAAAGAATATAAATTTCTGGAGGAAAAAAAAGTGAAATTATTTTTTTTTTTTCTGAAAAAGAGGCAGTAGAACAAAAAATATTATGAATCCGGTTACGGGTCCTTTAATGGAGCAAAGGATCAACGAATCTTACGAGGCCATCAATAGATTACGAGTCCACTAATGGAGAAAAGTGGGATTCGCTTTACGAATCTAAGAGTGAAACTCAGCTATGTTTGAAGGCTGGTTAGTGGAGCCCCTAGTTTATAAAATCTTGTTAAAATTGTTTCAGTAGTAGTAATTTTAAAGATAAATGTAGGTATTGAAAAAATGTACTCTCTACATAATGTAACAATCACACAATGCAAATTTTTTAATTTTATCCTATTATTAAAATTATCATGTCTAATTGGTATATTTAAGTTATGATCCACCGTTACTGAGGCAAATGTAATTCTAGACAGGTAAAACTTTTAATAATTAAAGAAAAAACTGAATAGTTTTAAAAAATTTTAATCTGAAAATAAGCAGATTTAATATGACAATTTGCAATGTAAAACAAAGAAAAGCTTGCAAGTACAGAAATGAACTATTAAAATCTCAATAGAATGATTTCAATGTGATTGGTTTCAAACTAAAGGAAAGCGCCGATGGATTAAAATTGCCTACACATATAAATTAAATTACCTTAATTAAATAAAAAAGCAATATAGAGTTTGTGATAACTTATTTGTAAATATTTTGAAATTCATAACTCTCTGACCGACAAGGAATTCTCGATTTTATTAAATATTTTGCCGATATTATTTGTAATAACCTATTTACAACGAAGACATTTTTATATGAATATTATCATATTTAGACATCAAAATTAAATATTTTTTCAAGAACCTGGAAAATATTTTCTAATTATTCAACATATTAAGGGATTTTTGCAAACTTTGGATATTGATCCATGCATTGATGCAATAAGATACATTGAAAGAGGACAAGGAAGCAAAAATTTGATGAAGGACACGAAAAATCGCTCTACCCAAAATATTACCCATAATTTCATGACTAAAAGTCATTCTTTTATAATTCAGAATGCCTATATTTTTGTGCAATCTTTTAATGATCATGCAATGTTTATACGATTACCCATTTTTAAGTTATTTGATTTGGAAATATTCGATATTCATGCACTTTCATACTTATAAATAAGAATAAAGCTTTTTTTTATTAGCATGCAGAAATAATGATAATCGTAATTTAAATTAGCAAATATTTAATTTCTTACAACAGAAATAATCCTAACGTTTAAATATTAAATCGTCGATTATTTCATCGTTGAAATAATCAGCTTATAAGATATTTAATGATGAAAATGGTTTTCAAGGAAAGCACAAAATTTTCCCTTATTAAGGAGACTCAATAGTAAAAAAAAAAAAGTACTTAAACATTTGATTATTTCCGTTGCAAGAAATTAAATATTTGATCAATTCTATACATTTCTAGATTACGAATAACTATTATTCTGAATGTTTTAATTTGTTTTATAAAAATAACTACAATTCATTTACTGAATAAAACATCAGATATTTAATGATGAAAATGGTTTAGGGAGCTCACAGAACTTTCCCTTATTAAGAAAAGTAAAAATGTAAAGTAAAGAATTTGAAAATGAGATTCCTATGAATTAATGAGAACCATTATAACCATTGAGAAAGTGATTTAATTAATTTCTAGATAATCAATCTAATTATTTATATTCTGGATAAGTAACTAATTTCATACCAAAATGGTTTAAGGAGGGCACAGAATTTTCCCCTTATTAAGCGAGGCTCACAATAGTAAAGAAACATTTAAATGTTTGAATATTTCCGTTGCAAGAAATTAAATATTTGTTCATTTGTACACATTTTTAAATTAGGAATATCATTATTTTTGCATGCTAATATTCTGAATATTTAAATTTTGTTTTTATAAAAAAAATACTACCATTCATTTACTGAATAAAACATCAGACAATTAATGATTAAAATGGTTAAGGGAGCGCACAGAATTTTTCCTTATTAAATGAGGCACAAAAGTAAAGAATTTGAAAATGAGATGCCTATGCAATAATGAGAACCATTATAACCATGAGAAAGTGATTTAATTAATCCCTAGATAATCAATCTAATTATTTATATTCTAAATAAGTAACTATTTTCATCCCAAAATTTTCTTTTAATATTTTCTCATGAATATAAAACAAGTTTTACGAGATGAGGTAACTATTAAAAACATACTATTTCATTATTGGTTCAATATTTAAACGTTTGATTATTTCCGTTGGAAAAAATTAAATATTTGATCATTTTACATTTTTGTATGCTTATTTTTTTTTATAAAACAAAATTAAAATAATCAGAATAACAGCTATTCATTAAATAATTGCCATTCATTCTCATATAAAATAAATTGAATAAAACATCAGATATTTAGGGATGAATATGGTATAGGGAACGCACAGAATTTTCCCTTCTTAAGAAAAGCTCAGTAGTAAAGAAATATTTAAATTTTTGATTATTTCCATTGCAAAAAAATAAAATATTTCATCATTTTACGCATTTCTAAATTACAATTATCTTTTATTTTTGCATGCTATTAATCTGAATACTTCAATTTTGTTTTATAAAACAAAACTTCTATTCATTTTCCGCTGATACAAAATAAACTGAATAAAACATCATACATTTAATTATGAAAATGGTTTAGGGAGCGCACAGAACTTTCCCTTATTAAGTGAGGCACAAAAGTAAAGAATTTGAAAATGAGATGGCTATGAAATAATGAGAACCATTATAACCATGAGAAACTGATTGTAATTAATCCCTAGATAATCAATCTAATTATTTATATTCTAATTCCATCCCAAAAAAATTTCTTTTTAGTATTTTCGCATGAATATAAAACAAGTTTTACGATAAGCGATCCTGCCTCGTTATAAACTTCCTTTTAATATTTATTCTATGGAAACTAGAAGAGAGCATAATTAAGTCGCTGTTCTTAAAAGACCCAGGACACACACTGTCCCTTACAAAGCTTGCAAAGGCAAAGGACGACTAAATGAAATCCATTCCCTGAAAAATCCATTTAACATTCACTGCGTTTCTGTGATATTATGCTGCAA
The DNA here is from genome assembly GCA_021605095.1 of Caerostris extrusa. NCBI lineage: Eukaryota > Metazoa > Arthropoda > Arachnida > Araneae > Araneidae > Caerostris > Caerostris extrusa. The sequence goes on along the minus strand of BPLR01006967.1, from coordinate 13,256 downwards.
TCAGTGTAGTAACTACCTATTTGGACCCGTGGGACAATAAAAGTTCAAAATCTTAAGCGCTTTGGATCTACGTGCCGGCAATTTCTGAAGCCATCGAAATTACTGCTTGCACTTTTTGTGGGTTGGGCGCCTTCATAAATGCCGAAGGTGTGTAGCAGCGGCGCGAAGTGTCTGTGTATTAAGTGCGAAATATATGATAATTGTTGGGTCCATCAACTCTTGATAGATACAAGAGGCATCGGTTGGATGCCTCGAGATCTAGTTAATGTTGCCACAATCAAATAAAATGCATCATAAATCTAATCGAAGGCCGAGCCCTCAGCGCAATGGTCGTTTTCCATTCTTGAAATTGATTTTGGAGAGAAGTCTTTTGGGGTTTTTATGGTGAAAAATAGACGTATGTGGCTTGTTGGCCGATCGATTTATTGAACTAACGGACATGTGTTTGTTAAGTATTGGTGATTTATCGATCACTTCTCACTCGATCATCGATAATTCGGTATTTGCTAATTTTTGATGGATTTGTGTGAAAATATTAAAAGACTAATTGGTTTAAACTGTTGAAAAGACGTTCTCTACAACTATAATTATATAAAGGCGAGACGCAAACGCTTTGATAGATGCATTCAGTTTTTAGAAAAATGAAACAACACATCAATCACTAAGCTTATGCATTTAACATGTTGTTTGTTATGAAAATTTCAAAATCAGTATTTTTTTATGCATTTTCTTCATCATTGGCACAGCAGCCCCATGGTGGTCCAAGGCTGGCTGTGTATTGGCAGATTTCAAGACAGATGTTTTCTTTTTTACGGCATAGGGTTGTCAGCCATATGTCCAACGCGTATTAGACCGGGACCTACTGTTTAAAGTAGATTGCAACCACTACAAACATACTAGCTACAATAGTACCTCGGTATATGTCTTTAATCCGTTTTCATATCCTTGGATTGGTTTGGTTTATCGCTCTACGGTTTATTTTTGCACACTTTAGAGTAATTAAACCGGGACCGACAGTTTACAGTGGATTCCGAACCACTAACAAACATCCATGGGACCGCCAGGCTTGAACCCGAAATCTGGAACTCCGAGCGCCAGAGTAAAAGACACTGCCATGTATATATTTTATTATTTAAGCAACGCCATTTAGCAGTGTACAACTAAAATAAAACTTATATAGAACTTCCAGGTGAGCATTTCGAGACGATAATTATTGAAATTTATTCCTATTTTTCCTTCATTATTTTTAAATGTGTTCAAAACATTCCAATCTTGGAACATTTTTGTTATGTAAAACCATTCTATAATTGATTGAGATCTTAAAAATTTCAATATTTCCATTTATAGGTACCACTCGTTACTGCCGAGGGTCTAGAGGAAGACTTGATACTGCTTCTTCAATTCCATTTGGGCATTTCTTTCACGATAGGCTGCGGAATCTTCGGCGTTCTGCTGATAAAGAAGAACGCCGAATGCATCGTAGGAAAGCAATATCTCTGCCAGGCTGCCATGGTCGTCATGGGACTGGGCTTTCTGTCTGTGAGCGCTGCCCAGGGCTACTATGGATTCGTCCTCTTTGCCTGGATGTACGGAATACCGTGCGGCGGACTCCACTACTCTCTGAAGATGCTGGTGTTTGAGAAGATACGGGCCAAGAGTTTCAGCAGAGCTTGGGCCTATGTGGAATGGGCGCAAAGTATTCCGGTTCTGGTTGGGGTGCCAGTTGCAGGTATGTGGGCTTTAATTTTCTCTACTATATCATGGTTTCTCAAATGTAATAATTTTTAGAATAAGCACTTAACATTATTTTTGAAGTTGGTGTGGATAACTATAAATTATTAATAACATTTAATTGAAAAATTTGTATTTTTTGTTGTCCATACATTAATTTAACTTATTGACTTAAATATTAAATCTGAAACATTAGCCTGACGTTGACTATGTGAAATTACATAATTGATAGGTCATATACTGAAATATGATCTGGCATTACTCTGTTATAGAAAATAAATAAATTTAGTTTTGATAAATTTTATTATTAACAAATGATTGTCAGAATTACAGACTATAAATAGCTTGCTTTAAATAAAATAAATTGACTAAATACAATCATCATTCTTATCCGAGAATTACCAATAATTTTTTTCGACGATAAATAATTTGCTTTAATTAAAGTAAATGGCTAAATAAAGTCTTCATTCTTATCCGAGAACTTCTAATAATTTTTTTTTTTATTATAAATAACTGGTTTTAAATAATGTACATTGGCTAAATAAAGCCATTATTCTTATCCAAGAATTACGAATAATTTTTTTCGACAATAAATAACTTGCTCTAAATAAAATAAAATAGTTAAACAAAGCCGTCATTCTTAGCCGAGAATTACCAATAATTTTTAAACATGCTTTGTTGGTTTGAATAATAAATTGAAACTAATTACATTTTTTTACATTATTTTTTTTTCTTATAACAATTAATTAATAGCGTCAGTTATGTTTTTGGTGCATCTGGTGGTGTGAAAATATGTTTTCTTTTCAACCAAATGAAACAACTTATGGAAAAAGTCCAATAACAGCTACATTAAAATTAAACTGCAAGGATTCAGCAATAATCGAATACTGCATGGTGAAAATAGTACTTAAATCTTAATGTTAATAGTGATGAAGTGTTGCTAAACAATAACTATGGAAACTTCAGTAACAAATTTATTAGATTATTTTTCATTTATACCTGAAAGTTTATCGACCACTAAACATAGATCTAGTCGATCGTTCTCAATTACAATGTTATTATTTTCATCATCATCAAATGTTAAATGAATATCATTTTATCTACTTAAATTATGATAATTATAAAAAAAAATTTTGCCTTAAAAAATTCTAACAAACACAATTAACCCTTTGCACTGGAATTTTTTTTTTCATTCGTATTACCAGCAACTCGAAGCAATTTTAGTGAAAAGACCCTATTCACATGTAAGTTTGATATACGCATTAAAAGACAAATTTTAAATGGCTCCTCTCCGGAGCCCTCGAGTGCAAAGGGCTAAATATATGGTTGTGATTCCATATATTTAATTTTAATCGATACGAATGGAAAATATCTGAATAAATAATGAATGGATAAATAGCTAAATAAACGATGCGAATGCAAAATTGCTGTATAAATAATGAATAGATAAACAGCTAAATCGATGCGAATGGAAAATATCTGAATAAATAATGAATGGATAAATAACTAAATAAACGATGCGAATGCAAAATTGCTGTATAAATAATGAATAGATAAACAGCTAAATCGATGCGAATGGAAAATAGCTGCATAAATGAATGGATAAAAACTAAATTAACGATGCGAATGGAAAAATGCTGTATAAATAATGAATAGATAAACATTTTTAATTCTGCGAATGGAAATCTTCCTTCGAATAAATCTAATGGATTTTTTTTTTTTCATAAATAAACTGCGAATGCAAAATTGTTCTATTCATGAATAGATAAACAGCTAAATCGTGCGAATGGAAATTGTTAAATAATGGATAAAATAGAAATAACGAGCATTTGAAAAATTCTTACATTTGTTTTTCATTTTAATTATCATCATCTTTTTAGTATAAATTATTTATTTTTAGTTAAGATAAACATTACATTGTTTTAAGATAAACTTTAAAAATATCACAATCTAAAAATAACCATTTGTAAACTAATTCTGAACAATTTTTTTTCATTTAAACGATTACACAACAGTTGAACAATATGATTACATAAGACTAAACATTGTTTAAATACTTCACAATCTAAAAAAATTTGTAAACTCCTGTTATAATAAAAATACGATTGCATTTTGTTGAACAATATGATTACATAATACTGAACATTGATTTTTATTTTGTATCGATTATCTTATTTATTTGAATCTTATTTTGTATCGATTATCTTAATTAAAAGTATCTTATTTTTGTATCGATTATCTTATTTATTTGTATTTTTATTTTGTATCGATTATCTTATTTATTTGTATCTTATTTTGTATCGATTATCTTATTTATTTGTATCTTATTATAATAAAGAATAAGTTACAAATCTTTTCAAATTGTGAAGTGAGAAAGTTACTTAGCTTAATACAATAAAATTAATACAATTTATTTCAAAACTGAAATGCTGAATCTTTTAAAATCGGTGAAACTATATTAAAAGTAAGCTATTTCATTCTTCATTCTGATTCTTATAATTAGAATAATGAATAAAAAAAAATCTAACAAAAAAAAAAAATTTAAGCTGAAAACGCAAACTTTGTAGTATTGCATATAAAACGAAATAAAATAATTTAATTTAAAACATTATCAAAAATTAAATTATTCATTTTCTTCTTATTGATTCGCAATTTTGAAAGGCAAAATTTTGATTTATAACTTTTTTAATGAATTACTTAATTCTAGTTTCCTTCTTATAGATGTAACAAATCCCGGCTTTATTTCTTTCATCAATTTTTCTATCTGTATTGTAGTGCATTGTTTTATAATGGAATAATCATAACTAACAAAAAAATGAATAATAATAGTGTAGCACAGTAAGAAATATACTTATGATTACACTAATTTTTCATGTCAGGATCAGAACTGATGTTATTATACCCTCATATTATTTGAGCACAATTGTATAATTTGGCATAATTGCCTTTTGGTGCACAATGAAATAAAATATTTTTAATTTAAAACATTTGATAAAAATAGGTTTGGTTTAAACTTTCTAGACATCCAAAATTTTAATTTATAACAATGAATTTTAATTCATTTAAAAAGCCTAAAATAAAAATTTTTTTAAAAATCTTTTATGAAAATATTATCATCAAATCAAAATGTTTTGATAAATCAAAATTAAATCATTCATTTAATAAATCTTATTGATTTATTTGTTTCAAAAAAATTTTCTATCTGTATTGTGGTCAGTATCTCATAATGGAATGTCTGAAAAGAAGCAATTTACACTGTGAAACACAAGCTTTTTGTACTAGTGCATGCAAAAATAAAATATTTTAATTTAAAACATTTGATAAAAATAGGTTTGATTTTAAACTTTCTAGAAATTATCAAAATTAAATCATTCATTTCCTTCTTAATTTATAACATTTTTCTGTTAATGTCTCTTAATGGAATACTTAATTTACATTTAAAAAAGCTTTGTACTTGCATAAAAAAAAAAATTTTAATTTTTTGATTAAAAACTTTATAGTTTGAAAATACATCAAATCAAAATGTTTTGATAAAAAATAAAATTAAATCATTTTTTAAAAATCTCGGAAACTTTGTTTCAAAATTAAATCATTCATTTTCTATTTGTTTCTGTTTTCTATCTGTAGTCAGTATCTCATAATGGAATGTCTGAAAAGAAGCAATTTACACTGTGAAACACAAGCTTTGTACTAGTGCATGCAAAATAAAATATTTTTAATTTAAAACATTTGATAAAAATAGGTTTGATTTTAAACTTTCTAGACATTAATGAAATAAAATATTTTAATCTAAAACATTTGATAAAAACTGGTTTGGATTTAAACTTAATTTTGATTTACTTTTTAATGATTCACTTCCTTACTGATGTAACAAATCCCAGATTTATTTTATTTCATCAATTTTTCTATCTGTATTGTAGTGCATTGTCTCATAATGGAATAATCATAACTAACAAAAAATGAAATAATAATAGTGTAACACAATAAGAAATATACTTATGATTACACTAATTTTTTCATGTCAAGATCACAACTGGTGTTATTACACAGCCCTCATATTATTTGGCGCGCACAATTGCATAAAGATGCCAAAGACCACTTTCTTATTTATAACAACAAGCCATAAAGAAAAAAGACCTCAGCATAGCTAGCAGGCATTAACCCATTCCATCGAATCTAGATGTTAAGTTGGATAAAAAAAAAAAAAAAAAAAAAAAACGAAAACGGAAGGTTAAGAAAAAAAAAACACCGTACACACCTATAGTCTGCTAATAATTGAAGATAATTGCAATTTTCACCAATCGGTTCTGCCTTCTGAGTTTTAACGAAACTACCCACTTACTAAGGCGTTGGGACTTGAAAAATATATTAAACAAAAATGAGGAAAAGAACCAGAAATCATTAAGCAATGCTGGGACAAGCCAACAAAGAAAAAAAATATTGATTATTGGATTAGAACCATCTGGCAACACGCTGCGCTGGGAATAATGATAAAAAGAAAAAGATGGAAATGCTATGAGGCGTAATAAAAAGGAAATTTTTGCACCATAATCGCGTTCGATGATCAGTTGGTAGTAGAAAGGCGTGAAGTAAACATTAGTCAATGTGTAATACAGATGGTTTTCGAAATAAAAGAATTAAACGATTTCTTGGAGCATTGTGAGACTCGACAAGCATGGATTCTTTCATTATGTATTGTATATTTGGAACGTGAAACGTTGTATATTTCAGTTTCTAAGACATTTTTACATCATTATAAAAAGATAAGACAGCATTCCGCTCTTAAATGATTTCTAGATGCAACAGATAATGAAAGAATCCATGCTTGTTGAGTTTCACAATTATAAAGTTTCCATTGCATATAAAAATTCCCTTTGCGTATTTTAATTATACGATGTTTTACGTTCAAAGATATAATTAAAACTATTACGTAATGGAAACTTTATAATAGAATAGTTAAATTCAACAAGAAGGGGTTCTTTCATTATCTGTTGATCCAAGAAATCATTTAAAAAAAAAGAATGCTGTCATATATATTTAGAATGATGTAAAAATGTTTTAGAAACTAAAATATATTTTTGGAACTTTAAATATTGCATAATTAAAGTTGTTTCACAATTATAAAGTTTCCATAACGTAACTCTACAAGCATGGATTCTTTCATTATATGTTGTTCTTAGGCTCATTTTAAAAAGAAATACTGTCTTATCTTTTTAGAATGATGTAAAAATGTTTTTAGAAATTCAAATATATTTTTGGAACGTGGAGCATTGTGTAATTTAAATTGTTACGTAATGGAAACTTTATAATTCTGAAACTCAACAAGCACGGATTCTTTCATTTTCTATTGCTCCAAAAATCATTTAAGAGAGGAATGCTGTCTTATAGTTTTTAGAATAACTAAAATGTGTTTTAGAAATTAAAATATATTTTTGGAACGGAAACATCGTATAATTGTTACGTAGTGGAAACTTTATGATTGTAAAACTCATTATAAAGTTTGCAGCATGGATTCTTTCATTATGTATTGCACCTGGAAATCATTTAAGACACAAATGTTGTCTGATCTATTTTTATGATGTAAAAATGTTTTAGAAATTAAAATATATTTTTCGAAGGTGAAACATGGTATAATTAAAATTGCTACGTGAAGTAAACATTAGTCAATGTGTAATACAGATGGTTTTTCGAAATAAAAGAATAAACTATTTCTTGGAGCTTTGTGATACTCCACAAGTATGGACTCTTTCATTATCTGTTGCACCTAGAGATCATTCAAGAGAGGAATGTTGTCTTATATTTTTAGAATGTTGTAAAAATGTTTTAGAAATTGAAATACACGATGTTTCACTTTCCAAATATATATTTTTAATTTCTAAAACATTTATAATTATAATTTTAATATTTATAATTATGCCAATATATTACTAATAGTCAAGCAAAATGATACAAGACATTATTTATGAAACTGACAACAATAATATATAAATGACTTAAATGACTCATTGCTTATATAGTAACTATGAAATTTGATATAAAGATATTCGTTTTCTTTCAGGGTATATCAGCAGTAGTCCAACATCAGATCGGGATTCTACTTCTCAGCAGCGTGTTCTTTCGCTGGAGCAGCAGCGCTGTTCCTCAACAGTCTCACATCCATGTATCCCTTGGGGAGGAAGAGGGGTCTAGGGTCTTTGCAGCACGTGCACCTCGCAGACCCCTTCCTGCTGCTGCACTCAGGACTTTCATCTCACCAGGTGATTCCACTCAGTCTTTTATTTTCTGATTTGCGTTAGATCTCTAATTATATATTGAATTTGAATCAAAAGTGCTGACATACTTTAAAGAGAAATGTGCATTACAAATAAATATTTTTCATGCATCTATGTATGGACATATGTAATGTGTGTAGACACAAAACTCGGAATTACGAGAATAAGAACGTTAAGATTATTTTATCTGGTATTATCTGAAAAAAATAAACTTTTCTATGTTATTATTACGTTTACTTAATAAATTAAAAATGAAGAGAAATAAATAGTTCCATCTTCTGAGTGGTGGAAATTATGTCTGACATAGTGAGTCACCAATCCATTTCATTTGAAGTGTTAAATTATCTGATGCAACACATTTGTGCGAATTGGATTGCTCGGAGTTAGCCAGACAATCGATCACGACAATCTCAGACTTATCTAACTTTTTCTTCTGTGGTCATCTACATACAAAACTCCTGTATGCGAATTCCCAACCTAGTCTGTCTGGCAATATTGTTTGGTTACGATTTTATCTATACGAGAAAAATGTGGCATTTTCGAAAATGTATGAACTTGCACGTACTCTTATCTTCAAACATCACTGTCAATAGCAGTACTTTTTTATTGCAAAGATAAAAGTCTTAGTTCGATGTTAATACTTGTACATTTACTGTTTAAAGTTGGAACAAGCATAATTTATTTATTTATTTTTTTGTATAACATCTCTTTAAGTTCATATCAATTCCTACTTACCCTAATAGTTGTGCTGACTATTTTTATAAATGTTGTTGGTAGATAACAAATGTTAACGGTAGATGGCGCAGCAAACACAGACGGCGTAGATGGCGCTGCTAGTGCTGAATGAATTGTATACGGTACGGGACCAGCTGAGTAGAAGGAGAAAAAAAGAGAAAAACGATGTATGTTTGAAGGAAATAGTTGTGGCTCTTAAAAGAAATGTTAAAAAGAAATAAAGTATTATTAATTTAAAATGTAATAATTAGTATTAGGTTTTTAAGATAATAGTTGGTTATATTAACACTATAATATTGGTGAAAAATAGACTGCAGATAATTATTTATGCGTCTCAGATGGAAGTGATGATGAATATTTAAACCCTATTTTTTTTTTTTTTTCATTCGAAAATTTTATTTTTCTCGTGCGCTATAAATATAAACAGGAGTCTTACAACAATAAATAAAATATATATAAAAATGAATGGCATCAAAAAAAGTCATAAAAATTATAAATGGCATATCTTAGTTAGCAAATGGGAGAAGTGTAATCGACGAGGAAAATTCAAAATCCGATTAATTTTGAATAAGGTAACAAAAAAGAGGAGGATATTCACAAAATTTTTTCATATTCAATTATTTCATTTGTAATCCTGGAGCAAAAAATAGGAGAACATGTACCACACCTCCAAAGCTGCAGAAAAATTATTGGAACTTTCATCAGTAATTTTTGTAACCTCAAAATCAAAGAACTTGTTCATTCATTGCACAATTGAAAATTAAAAAAGAATTGAATTTGTGAAGTAGTACTAAAGTAGAACTAATAATTATTAATTTGAAGAATTCGGAAATTTTTATACTGAATTAAGTTAGATTTCCTCAGCTTTTTAACTGCATAATATGCTGTTTAATTTTTTTTAAGTGTCAGACTTCATATCATTTATATATATATAAAAAAAAAAAAGTCATTTAGTTACAAGTAATGCCAACTAATACTGAATGGCAACCAGAATATCTTTTGAAATAAAAGATATTCTGGTTGCCATTCAGTATTAGTTGTTTTAGTCAGTATTAGTTGTTATTCTGTCTAGAGGATGTTTTTGAAATAAAAACATCCTCTAGACAGAAATAGATGAGTTTTCATATTATTGAAATAGGACGATTATACCACTGATACTATACTAAGAAAGTTTGTGGACTTATATTTGAGCTATTGGTTGAACAAATGGGAAAATGCAATTTGCAATGGTTCAATGCAATTTGTGCTTAAATGCCTTATATCACCATAATTTATTGAGACAATATTTTTAATCTCATTTTTTATATTCATATATAAACAAATTTAAATATAAAATCTAATTATATAATTCTATAGTATCAGGCAATAACTAATAATACAGTGTTGCGAGTTGTGCAACTGGATTGTAACTGGGTGTGCTTCAGTTGAGACTTGAGACACAGATTTGAAAACTCAGCTTTATTCACACACGCACCACACACTATTTAACACATTTAAAGACATAATTATAGATTCGTGGAAGGATTTCACGAATAAGCCGAAGAAAATAAAGATACTCAGGGTAACCGTTGGATGCGTGAAATATACTTCCTCTCTGGGTGAGAGTCTGTGGGTCAACTTATACACAGGGTTGCGTTAAAAATATATTTCTTCTCGGAATGAGAGATTACAAACTAAACGTTTCTCAGCGACAGCTACGGTTGCGATGTGCTTCCTCTATGGTGAAAGTCTGGAAGCCAACTAGCCATTTCCCTGAACGCCACAGAGGGGCGCTCTTGAAGAGCGTAGGAGGAAGCATGGCTACAACAATAAATTAAGGCTAATTATAATTATTATTATTATTAAGGGAAATTATGTTATAAGAATTTTTTTTTTTGTTGGCAGCACTTAATTTTTCACCATTTTCTTCTAAAATGAGGGATTTACAGTGGATTCAAACAAAACAAAACAAAAAAAATTTTTAAAATAAAAAAAATAAAAATTCAAGATTTCAATAAACAGTTCAGAGAGTATTAATTTAAGCTTGTATTTAGATTTCTTCAGAATTTTTTAATTATTTTACTGATTAATATTTTAATAAATACAATGCATTTAATTTATTAAATTATATATATATAATGCATAACTATATTTAATTATATTATTATATATTTTATTTATTTAGTTGTTAATATTTATTTAGTTATTAATAATTATAATTTATTGAATTTTTACATGAAAAATAATTATTCATATATTTTGCAATATGTTAATTTCGTAACTTTGATTATTATTATTTGATTTACCTAAATTTTGAATAATACACTGCATTTATATGTCTGGTAAACATACATTTTTTTGTATAATTTATTTCATTAGATGCCAAACTCTAAGCAAATTAACTACATTATGGATTTTACGTTTATTAGGTTTATTAAGCAGGTTTAATTTTATTATTTTATTTATCCGGGTTTTACGTTAAAAGACAGCAATAAATTGAAACAACTTGTTTGAATTGATATAATGTATCAATAGATAAAAATCTCATAAAAGTTACAGTTACTAAAAGTTTTAACTTTCATAGTTTCAAAATACATAAATCATGTAGGATTTACACCTTTGATTTATGTTTATTTATTAAAATATGACAGCAACAAACGTTAAACCCAAGTTTTTATAACAGACAGAGAGCTTAAAGATATATTAAAATCACGTTCTTCATTTCTAAGCTTCCACTGAACCATTTTCCCTCAAATATTTATGTTTTCTTTGTTTTGCAAGGAAGCAGCTTGACATTTGTGAAAAATAGGCTGGCGCTACCTACCGGAATCTTGATCACTATCTTTCTGGCGTAGGAAATCGGATTACTGGATGGTTATATCACATCCTTAAACCCTCTTCCGTACGAAAAATAACGCCAGATTTTCTTTTGACACAAAGTATATAGTAACATCAAAGACTTTTAAACTGAGATAGATAAGCAATAAATCTAAAAATAAATCATTCATACTTGTTCAGTTGCTTAGTTCAAAAATTTGATACTTATTCAATTGCATTTTCGGAACTGAATAAGTATTAAATTTTTTTGTTCATGTTTATTTCAATAAAATCTTTGTCCAAATCATATTTCGAAAATATACCTTAAATTCATTTGATAGACCTTTGATAAAATATTTGTTAAAATTGTCCAGTTTTCGGCTTAAATACATCGTTTTTTTTTTTTTTTTTATATATAAATTATAATTTCAAATTGTGCAGATTGGTTTGGTTTGTCGCTCTACTGTCATTTTGTGCACACTTTGGGCTAATTAAACCGGGACCTACAGTCCTAACTACTAACTAACATACATGCCAATGCTAGGATTCGAACCTGAAACCGGTGGTACCAAAGGCAATAGCACTAGCCAATTGGTCATCGGGTCGCTCCAAATTGTGCAGAAGAGCTTTAAAAATTATAATCCGATTCAATTTCTTTTCTTTTTACGCTAATTGTATGTAATATAATTACCCACAACACTGCTTTATCTGCTGTCAAATTTGAGTGATGGGTTTTTATTATATACTTGTCAATGAATATAGATTCCTCTCTCCTGAGAACGAAATGTCACAACTCTTTCATTGGGGGAAAAGCGCTACAATACCATAATTAGCACGTCTTTGTCAATATCTTTATACTATCACATATCCTTCTTTTTCAAAATAAAATTATATTAAAAAAAAAGTATTTTCTTTTATCTTTGCTCACTTAAAAATACTTTCATTCTTTAATAACCTGTATTACCTCTTTAGTCACCAAGGCACTTCCGGTGGTCACCTCAAATGCCAGAAAACGATCTCCTTTAGCGACACAGTGGACGTCGCAGACGAGGACAGTCCAAAGACGATATCCATACACTGGCAAACGATTCGAGGCCCAGAACAACTTCCACCAGCAACTCTCCGAAGCCCCGGATGAGGCAGCCAACCACTGGAATAACGACCCCAATGATTTCAGAAGAGAATGTCGACTTCGACATGGTGGACGACAACGTTGTGATATGCTACGACAACGGGACGACCCACAAACAATAAGGTGGTGGTCATCGAAGACCACAAAACTGTGAACCGGTACCGTTTGCGGTCACTTGGAGGAGGAATAGACCCCGGAGGCTTTGCAACTGTGTGTGCCCAAAAGACAATGACAATTATAGAAGAAGTAAACCAGTAGCGTATAATAATAATGTTGTAATAAAATATATTGTGGAAATACCACTGAGAGTGTTGTGTATTATTATTATTATTATTATTAATTTTTTTTATTTTTATTCTGTTTCATTTCTTAATTATTAATTTATATTCTCACATAAAAATAATATGCAATAACATGAAGTTATTTTTCTATTTGATTCCTTGCAGCAGTGACAGTTATATTGTTTGTGTTATGATGTTATTATTCTTATTCTTAAAAAAATATCATGATATGTGTTAAAACGTTATGTTATTACCATGATATTATTTATTATATTATGTTATAAACCTTACCACCATTATATATATTGA
>BPLR01006966.1:0-32926 GCA_021605095.1 Caerostris extrusa | reverse complement strand
ACAATTCCTCGTGTACCATAATTTATAAATGGCAAACTTCAAAACACTAAAAACATCAAGTTTAAATTACATGACATTGGAAAAGCGAAATAAACCCAGATATAGAAGGGGATTTAAGATACTCTAGAATATGAATTAACAAAATACTACAAAATAGGAATGGCAAAAATATTGATGGTCATTTCAATTTTTTCAGCATTAAGCAGCTAAAAATGAAATTGTTATTCCGTATATCACCTTTGAATCTCTTCAACAATCGACTCAAAAGGTGTCTCCGGGTGATCTTTTGAATATGGGGAATAACCAGCACAATCGCGATTTAACGCTCTCGAGGCCCAAAAATGAAATTGACCGATCCTTTTGAAATTCCAACATCATCAGCAAGGGTCTCTAATTGTTGTAAATCGAAGGTGTGCAAGCACCAAATCTTTAATTTTTTTGGACGCGAGCTTCATTGTTGAGGTTCTACCAGAAGGCTCTTCGTCTTCAACGTGCTCTCTGCCTTCTTTGAACTGTTTATACAACTTCTAAATATTTCTTTCCGATATAGGAATGCTCACCGAATGCCTTCTGCAACATTCTATACGTTTCCGCAACAAAATTGAATGCAAGTTATTTGCTGAATTAGCTCAGACATTTCAAATATCGCCGAAATAAGTTTTAGCGCCTCACAAAGCCAAGCGTAACTAGCAAACACTAATGAATATTTTGAATTAAATTTCACACCGATGTCTTCAGAGGACAGCGCCAAAAACCCTAAAAAAAAAATTGAAATTCTATGTGACCGTATTCCACAAACCAACTTTTGGACATTTTATAATTCAATATTTTTGTTGTTGCTATTTTTAACATTTATTACGTTCTAAACTATATATCTTCATAATGTCTGCAAAGCACTCATCTTTCTCCTTTTAATCAACACACAGTCATTACTGGCACCAACGTAGAAATGGCTGAGAACACAGCAGCAAACAACCACTTCACCCTCAAACGTGCTCTAGCTTTACTCAAAAAGAATAATTATAGATGATTTAACAATAATCTATGTGGGGGGCTTGATGGCCGAGTGGCTAGCGCTGTGGCACTCGATACCACAGTTATCGGGTTCGAATCTTGTAATTTTTTATGTTTTGTAGTGGTTCCGGAATCCACTTTAAGCTGTAGGTTCCGGTCTCCTATGACTGCTTGCGTTACAGAGACCAATCCCTCTTCTTCTCACCCACATCATTCCCAAACTGTAGGGACAACTCGTAGTAGTAATAAAGATGATCTACTACTTTTCACCCTTTGTAAAAAAAAATACTATGGCTGCCAGGATAGCTTTTGCATTAGAGGGAAAAGGGCATTGGACACTTGAAGAGTCTTCCCCCTTTCAAGATATTTTTGATAATTCTAAGTATTACTTACTTTATAAAATCTAGAAAGTTATTTTTAAAGACGCAATTTTTTAGCTTTAATGAATCAGTAATAATGGCTAACTGAAAAAGAGTCTAAGACACATTTATCATCAAGTATTGAACCTAACCATCTTGCATCTTAAAAAAAACACACTGGGATACTATTGCAGGCTAAATTGCTGTGATATCTATTATTGGATAATTGTCCAGAATTTATTTGCTCTTTGCAACTGCAGATGTGTAAAGGATTCAACTTTATGGCAACAACATACGTCATCGTCAAATAACGAACCCTAATCATTTGGCATTCAAACAAAAATGGATTACTATTGCATCTGGATGGATTACTACTGCATTGGATTATTGGATTACTATTGCATCTAATTGTTGGTGTTTTCTAATGCAGAATTTAATTGGATTTCATTAGTTTCTGGGATTACCCTGCGAATAAAAGTTTCAAATCATCCAGGAGTCATAAGGTACGTTCACATTATACCACCGCAATTTGAAACAAAGTTCATACGTATCGCATTTGGAAGTATATTCCATGTTCGAACCCAGTACATGTTGGAATTGCGGATATAGAAATCAATCTTAACATTTTCTTCCGTTGTCGAGTGTCGAACTCAACTGCCTGTTCTGAAACTTAGCATTGATTCCACATACAATAGCTAGGCCCTGTTGAGTTATAAATATATTACAGGAAAAATGCAGTTGTCGAGGTGTCCCGATGGCCGAATGGCAAGCGCTCTGGCGCGCGGTGGCACAGGTTTCGGGTTCGAGTCCCAGTGGTGCCACAGGTTTTCAGGTTCGAGTCCCGGTGGTGCCATGGAGGGATGTAGTGGTTTGGAATCCACTTCAAACAGTAGGTCCCAATCTAACAGAACCGTAGATTGTTGAGGGTATATTGTTACTCTGCGTCCGTATCCTATCTTCAAGCTACAGACATCTGCTGGGTAGTGAGTAACGTCGTTGCAGCTCTTGCCTTAAGACATCAAAGACAACTCTTTAAGTGTTTGCCAGCTGCATTAGGAAAAAAGATGCAGGTGAACGATAAAGGGAAGTTTCTCTAAAAGTTTTACATTTTTTTTCTTATTGGCAACAATAACAAATAGAAAGATTCATATAAAATATATCACATGTTGAAATTTGGTTCTTATAAGGTCAAGGAAGTATTTACATCTATATTGTTTCTAAATTAAGGAAGTATTTACATCTATATTGTTTTTAAATTAAAGGAAGCATGAATCCTATGTTTCCAAATCCTGGTACAGTACAGCATGTATCCGATAACAATGTTCCAATGCGCAGCGAGGTAAATAATACAGATTTATATTCCCTAATTAAAATAAAATGTTTCATCTAACTGTTTTATCAACATAACTGTCATATATGTTTAAAACAGTGATACGTAAATAACTGGAGTATTTTTTTTCTGCCTGTCTCTGTCAATTTTTGTTCAATTGGTCATGATATTTTCATTTTTTAAAATTAATTAATTTTTAATAGATAAATTTAAAATTAGAATATAATCTACTATGTGTTAATTAAAATTAAATATTCAATTAAATGATATCTCGTTCAAGGCTTTACGATTTATTACAAATTAGGGGGAAATGCCACAATATAATAACGCTTACGGGTAGAGCATGATTTGGGCAACCTGTTCCTGATTTAGAGCATTACCATGTTCAGTTTGAAATGTTCATCACACTCCAGCTATATTAGCCAAGTGGTTAGCTTCAAGTTACCACAGCTTTCAAGTTCGAATCACGGCGGTGGCATAAATGTTTATTAGTGGTTCGGAATCCACTTGAAACAGCATGTCCTGGTCTGCTTAGCCTTCGTGTGCACAAATGAAAGGTTTTTAATAAGAAGGAGTGTTGGAGTAGAATCTGGCTTTGCGTGCTCTTTCCTATTGCTATGTATCGAGATTCAGGGGTGTTACGGGAGTGATCAAGAAATCAATGAAAAGTATCGGCGAAGATTTAACTAAATATAACAAATGTCTCAAAGACATAAAACTTATACGAGCTTAATCCAAAATACGTGGAATCTTGAGTCACATTTTTAGAACGTCGGCTTCCCCAAAGGTGAAGGTTTTTAATATTTCCAATGTCAAAGTGGTAAAAATGGAAAAAAATTCAAAATAAAAGAAGAAAATGTATGCATAACACCGAAGCTGACCGAAGTCATTGCCTTAAGAGTTCTGTAGCATGCTAGTAGCTCATTCCGATAACTATAGACCACTTAGACATATAGAAGGATGGATCAAGGGGGCAGAGCTTAATAAGACATCACGTTGCTCAGAATGAATCACTAGGAGGTAGGTTTACATTGCACCCCACGAAGGTGAAGGTAAAATCTCTTGCCAGTATCTCGCCGTCTCGGATTCGCCGTGAAGTGCCAAACAATGGAAATGAGCTCAGTTCATTAGTTCTGCTAAATCGCGAAGAAGGCAGTTTGGTACGTCAACAATCCCAATGCGATGTAGATGTTCATTAGATCAGTTTATTATTGTGACAATCCACCAGCATTCCATTGCAATACATGCAGGCGAATTGAACGACAGTTAGGGATAGCAGAGAGCTCATGCCGAAAACTGTAGACCACTTAGCCATATAGAAGGGTTAATAAGGCACCACGTTGCTCAGAATGCACCACTAGGAGGTAGGTCTACATTGCACCCTATGAAGGTGAAGGTAAAATTTGAAGAAATGGTTTACATGTGGTAGAGACAAATAAAAAAAAAAAAAAAAGTCGAATGCAGATAAACAAGAGATCTTCAGGCCGACAGACAACATAACTCCTTTCTCATGAGATTCTAACCCAGTTTCGATCGGAAAAGTTTGATCTATTCTATCCCAGTTTCGATCCAAATGGTTAATACGCGTACGTTTTACTCTTGAGATGCAAAATTTGAATCGCATGATTTATTAGTATTCACTTCAAACAAATTTCCCAAGAAAAATGTAACTTTAATAGCCCGCTTACTCAAAAGTAAGTTGGAGTTGGTGGGGTGATAAAATTATAAAGAAAGATTGGCTTCTATAGGATTTATGTCTACAGAAAAGAAATTGATTTTTTTTTTTGTCGTCAAATTTGAATTTCTATTAATAAAATGAATGCACACCTTTGCATTTTATTTTCTCTACACGGTAACAATTGAGCATTTTTTTATTCTACCTTTTATGCTGTTTTTGTAGTAAATTTTCATATTCATATGGCGTCCTGGTGGCTGTCGGTACCACAGGTATCGGGATCAAATCCCGCCGGTGCCATGAATGTTTATTGTTGGTTCGGAATCCACTTTAAGCTGTAGGTCCCGATCTCGTATGACAGTACAGCGTCAGAGCCGTTTCAGACTTCTCACCCACATCATTTCCCTAACATTAAAGGGGGCAACTCGGCTCTAGGTACAGTGATGCGATGTGTCGTTGTAGTAGTGGTTCGAAACTGTAACTGTTAAACTGTAGGTCCTGGTCTAATTAGTCTAAAGTGTGCACAGAGTGACCGTAGAGCGACAAACATCTTCTCAAGAGGATTTTTCTTTGGTAATTGTATCGCTTGTAAAGAAAAACTTTAAATTGCACATTTGCAAGTCGAGTTGTATTTACAGGCGTATGGTTAAAATACTAAAAAAAAGAAAATTGAAAATCGGATATTTATATTGTTAGAACTTCATTCTTTTTAACTGCGTGCTTTTCTTCCACAAGATTCAAAACTCACGAGGAGCATACGGGTGTTTGTTATAGTTGCGGTTTACTTTGGGACAATGATGTACTTTTCTCTCAACTACTCCATGCATGACAGGACCGGCCAATTTCATAAAACATACAAAATTATTGCTGCAGTCAGCATCGCATTCACTACGTGTTTAGTTGTATGCATGGCAAGTATCTTGGTTTACTTCAATTCGAATACATTTAAGAAAATTTGTAACATTGTATAATTTTCTTGCTGCACTGGTACTTCGCTAGTCCTTAATCCATTCCCTGATCCTGGACTATACAACAAATAAGACACACTACTGTGTCCAAAAAGGGAGACAAATTTAAAATTCCCGGGGCTTATGGAATTTCCATTTTTTTTTTTTTTTTTTTTTCCTTTTTAGGTTTGTTGGCACTGTCCTTAACATCTGTGTGAAACTTGACATCAAAATAATCATTGGTATTTGAGTTACGCTGGGCTTTGTGAGACGCTAAAACTGAATCCGGCGATTTTTGAAATGTCTGAATGAATTCAGCAAAGAACTTACATTCAATTTTGTTTGCGGAAACGTATAGAATGTTGCAGAAGGCATTCGGTGAGTATTCCTATATCGGAAAGAAATGTTTAGACTTGGTATAAACAGTACAAGGAACGCATTAAAGACGAAGAGCCCTCTGGCCGACCATCACCCACCTTGAATTCTAGTTACGCTTTTATAATCTATTCTTTAGTTTTCAAATATTTGTCTTAAAGCATCAACTTTGTCTATGCCTTTTTAAAATGGCACTAGTGGAGCCTTCTTCCCGTTCAGTAGGTATTTTCTCCAAAATCCAGACATTAATCATAATTGTATGAATAGCCTTGATAAACTCGGATTCACTTATGTTCAGTAGTTCAGAAAGCGTACAGTCGTGGCCAGCTGATCAGCTAACTGCAAGTTTCTTAATAGTCTGCTTTGTTCCATCTAAAGAGGTTGGGGAGGGATTTCTGGCATACAGGAAGTATTAAGTTCTTCCAAGACACCAAGAAAGAAGCCAGTTATGTGTCCTCCTGCAAGTAGATGTTTAAAATATATCTTCCATACGTTCACACCCTCATAGGGTTAACCCACAAGTTCTCCGTTATTGTTTGTACATTGTTGGTACTTGGCTTAAAATCCTTTCTTATACTATTGACTAGTTTATAGAACCTCCTACATTCCCTCTGGTTATTCAGGTTTTCCGGGGCTATTCCTCTTGCTCTTTTCTTTTTCTTATGTAGTTTCTTTTTCTTTTACCTCGTGTCTTTATATTCTTCATACTTTCTAGTATATTGTTTCTTCATCCACATTCTGTAAACCCTGTTTTTGTTTTAGATGGCCTCTTTGCACTCAATGTCAAAACAATGGTTTCTTGACAGATTTGTCTTGGAGTGACTCAAGTGCATATCTCGATATTTTTCTTGCAGAGGGGCAACTATCATAATTTGTTTCTGTTTTTAACTCTGAATTTTGGAAAGTATACGCTCAAGATAACCGAAGTATATCTGGATCTTTCAATTTGACAATGTCTGGTTTATAATTAAGTTTCTCTTTTTTGAATATAATTTCTTACGTATTCTGTGGCTGTCCTTGGACATGGCAAACATGTGGTCGACATCTACATTAGCACCTCTGTATCTGCGCATTTTGGAACAGTTTGGCATAAGTTTGAAGACGAAAAATAATTTCAGATGCAATATGTTTTTTGTGGTTTATACATAGGCATTACATTATACGTCTATGTTTGCTATAGTATAAGATTGGCGATGAAAATTAAATAAAAATTTTGAAATAAATTAAATAAAAATTTCAATCCAGTACCGGTCCAATTAGCGCAAAGTGTGCACAAAATGACAGCAGAGAGAACCCAACCAATATAAAATATCATGGATCTAATCCTGGTTATCTAAAGGATTGGATATTTGTGTAAGTTTCAAGTATCCAATCAAATTTTTCCAAGAATTCAATCCAGATCCATCATAACTTGTCTTAGAAATAACTCGGTTTAGATCAAATTATAGATTAAGTATTTCTGGTTTATATAAAGTTTATAGCTAAATGAGTTATATAATTAGCTATATAAAGTTTATAGCTAATTATATAACTCTATAATTAGCTATATAATTAACTTTTCTTCTGAAAAATATTCATGCAAAAATAATTTTGATGCAATAAATTGGATTTATTTTCTTGAAATGATCACTTCTTTAAATTTGTAGATTTAAAATCCGTTTTTAGGTGATTCTTTACCTGTGAAGAAATCGACCTGGAATGCTCCGATTTTGGGCAAGGATTAGGGGTCCACAGAGACGTGACCAAAGACCTGAAGACATTGAGATGCAAGAATGTCTTATCTCGGAAACGGTACGAAGTTTCCTAAATTTTTGTTCCAAGAGCAGGTCGCAAGTAGTACCAAATGAAGAAGAGCTTCATCCAGAACCACCACACCACGGACCGCGAGTGGATTTATTAATGGAGCAACCAGGTGATGAGCTGCAGCCAAGGCAACCGGAACTCGAGCAGCCATCAATAGCAGAGCAGCAATCTCCAACAAATCCTATATTGTCCACAACACAATCTTCATCCATGGAGCAACTAAGTGGGAGAAGATACTTCTCAAGATACGGCAATGTTCCGATGCGGTTTTGAAACAATCCTACACGAACAATTGCACACAAGGACGAATAGAAAAATTTTTACAGATTACATCAGTCGGTCAAACTATACAATTTTGTGCCGAAAGAACCTGATTATTATATACTAAATTTTGTTGGGTTTTTTATCTTGCGACAAAATGCGATCAAACAGAAGACTGCATTGAATATTTATGAAGTTTGTATCTGTATTAATAAATTTTAACCTTTTTAAAAACCTGTTTTTCAATTCCTTCTATTAGCTCACTCTCCCTATATATATCTTGTTCAAATTTTCAATCATTAATAAAATACTTTTTATTCATCCACTCGAGTTCAAATACGTTTTTTCTGAACTTGCAGTGGAGGACACTGAATATTAATACAGTTTTTTTCAAATATTAAATCAGTAACTAAATTTAATTAATTAATTTTAGTTTTTTGTAGATTTAAGTTGCATGCATCTACCAATAGATGGCGCCGGAAAAATTTAAAAAAAAATTATTTATGAAGGACTTTTTGCAATATAGGAAAAAAGTAGGATTTGACTTCAAAAATTTTTTTTATATATTGTTTTATTCTTGATCTGACAATGCAATAATGCTTGATGTTAAGATCACATTAGTGTCTTAATGCAATAATGCTTGATGTTAAGATCACATTAGTGTCTTAGAATCGAACTGCATCAGTTTCATACAGACTTGAGGAAAATTTTGCAGCTTGATGGCCTGTTGGCTAGCTCTCTGGCCTTTGGTACCACATGCTTCAGGTTCGAATTCTAGCCATGGCATGGATGTTTGGTGCTTTGGACTGCAGATTAAATTGTAGGTCCCGGAATAATAAGCCTAAAGTATGTAAAAAATGACTGTACAGTGACAAGCTGAAGGAAATGAGGAACATTTGACATATCGGCAACATTAACAATATAAATTTAGAGAATTAAAAAGTTTGACAGATTTGGGTATTTTATGTAAATCTCAAGTTGTTGTGCATAGTTAACTGTTAAATTAATATTTATTAAAAATTCAAACAGAAAAATTTATACTTACACCCAAGTCCTTTTAAATTTGTTACATTAAAAATATCTAGCATTCCTTTTATATTACTTTCAAATAACATGCAACCTTAATTGTACATAAACGGGTGTTCTTTTTTTTTGAAGAATGTACACTCATGTCCATAAATTAAGGATAATGAAGTTCAGGCAAAGAAAGAGACCGAAGCAAAACAAATTTGACTTATTTGTAAAGTCTATTTATTAAACAAAAGGTAAAGAGCAAAAAAGATGCTATATGTTTGACATAATTAATAAAAATTGCGATTTTTACTCCCTGGAGCAAATCTCAAAAAAGTACTTATTTGCAAAAAACCGTATAACATGGTTAATATGATGGTTAATATGGAGTATGTCTCCCGGACGATGCAATACAGGCCTTCCAACGCCTAGGCATGCTGAGTATCAAATTATCAATCTGATCTTAAGGAATATTACATCACTCATCAAGCAATGCCCTCCGAAGTTCCGGTTGACAGGTGGTAGGGGGTTGAGGAGCTGCAATTCGTCGGCCAAGCATATCCCTCACATGCTCTATTGGATTCAAGTCCGGTGAGTATGCTGGCCAATCTATACGGGTGATATCCTCCAATTGAAGGCATTCGTCTACAATGTTTGCACAGTGAGGGCGGGCGTTGTCATCCATAAACAGAAATTCAGCACCCATGGCGCCCCGAAACAAACGTACATGTTGTTCCAGAATGACATCCCGATAGATGGGGCCTGTCATCGTTACACTCTGAACATGCAGGTCAGTTCTGGAACCAAGAATAATTCCTCCCCAAACAAGCCATCCTGCACCACTGTAACGGTGTCGTTCAATGGTATTCTCTTGGTGGTAACGGGTACCTGGCGTTCTCCATATGAAAGTCCGACGTGAATCAGACTGCAAACTAAACCTAGACTCGTCGGAAAACATCACACAAGACCACTGTTGATGTGTCCACAATGCGAGCATGCATTGTTACTCAGGTTAATCGCAGGCGACAGTGAGTTGCTGTAAGTGGAGCACATCTGACAGGCCTACGAGCATATAGACCAATGTGCCCTAAGCGTCTGTACACGGTCTGCCTTGAAACTGTCGTACCGGTAGCTGAAGAGAGCTGACGAGACAGGTCTGATGCTGTGCTCCGTCTGTTTCTTTTGGCAGTAACTGCTAAATACCGGTCCTCATTCAGCATTGTAACTCGGGGGCGACCTGTGCTGTAACATCTATTCCCATTATCATCATCTTGGAATCGTTGCCAAAGCCTGGAGATGACACTCTGGGCGATTCCAAGTTCCTCGGATACTTCCAGCTGGGTACGTCCACATTCCAGTCGTCCGATAATTCTACAATGTAAAAAATCATCCAAATGCTTCCTTTGTGTCATAACTATGCGGTTATTGCACTGAAAGGCTTTTAAAGCGCTTGTGAACAATTTTACTTCTTTGCCACCATTCCTATATACCCCTCTGTTACAATCTCGTCATTGTGACGTACTATCCGCGCCATCTGGTGGTTTTCTGTAATTTGTATATTCTCCTTCAAGATGTGTGTCTTAATTCTACAGGTGAAATTTTTATTTTAGAGTTCAATTTCTGTGGCATTCTGAATTATCCTTAATTTATGGACATGAGTGTATATAAGCATTAATACACCATTGGTTATACAACTTTTTGTCTCAAAACAATTCCTCTCATTCTAGAAAAGTTTATAGGACATCTTGTCTAAAATAATGTTTCTGAGACCACACGCCATATTTTACTCAGTTTTGATAATTTGAGATGAATATTGTAAAACATGCTGCAAAACGGTGCATTTTCATGTAATAAAATAAAATTACAAGTATACCACCAATAATGGATTTCATTATCGAGCAAAAGCTTAGTTTTTTAATTGAAATTTACAAGTCCTCGTGTACCATGTGCTCTCTGGCATTTGGTACCACAGGTATCGGGTTCAAATCGTGTAGGCATCAGTGTATGTAGTGGTTCGGAATCCACTTTAATCTGGTCTCATATGACCGTACAGAGTCATAAAGACCAATCACTCTTCTCACCCCCATCATTGCCAAACTATAAAGGGACAACTCAGCTCTAAGCACAGTGATGTGATGCGCTGTAGTGGTAGTAGCAATAACGGCGATCCCCTACTACTTTATACCCTTAGTAAAAAAATACTATGGCTCCCAGGATAACTTTTGCATTAGAGGAAAAGGACATTGGACACTTGAAACACTTCCCCACCCCCTTTCAAAATATTTTTTGATAATTCTAAGTATAACTTATTTTTAAAATCTAGAAAATTATTTTTAAGACGCAATTTTTAGTTTTAATGGATCAGTAATAATGGCTAACTGAAAAAAAAAAAAAAAAAAAAGACTAAGATCCAATTATCATCAAATATTGAAACCTAACCATCTTGCACCTTAAAAAACACACTGGATACTTTTTTTTTTTTGTTCTAATGCAGCCAGCAAACACTTAAACAGCTTGGTCTTGGATGCCTTAAGGCAAGCGCTGCACAGATGTTACTCACTTTGCATTACCCAGATGGCGCGTGTAACTTGGAAGATAAGCCACGGACGCGGAGTAACAATGCCCCCGCAATGCTCTACGATGCTATTAGGACCGGGACCTACTGTTTTAAGTGGATTCGAAACACTACATGGCACCGCCGGGATTTCAACCCGAAACCTGTGGTACCGAGCGCCAGAGCACTAGCCACTCGACCATTCAGGCCCACACTGGATACTATTGTACTCTAAATTGCTGCTGATTTCTATTATTGGATAATTGTCCAGAATTTATTTTGCTCTTTGCAACTGCAGATGTGTAAAGGATTCAACTTTATGGCAACAACATACGTCATCGTCAAATAACGAACCCTAATCATTTGGCATTCAAACAAAAATGGATTACTATTGCATCTGGATGGATTACTACTGGGATTACTACTGCACTGGATTATTGGATTACTATTGCATCTAATTGTTGGTGTTTTCTAATGCATTGAATTTAATTGGATTTCATTAGTTTCTGGGATTACCAGCGAATAAAAGTTTCAATTCATCCAGGAGTCATAAGGAGTACGTTCACATTATACCACAGCAATTTGAAACAAAGTTCATACGTATCGCATTTGGAAGTATAGGTATTTTTCACTTTCCACGTTCGAACCCAGTACAATGTTGGGATTGCGGATATAGAATCCAATCTTAACATTTTCTTCCGTTGCCGAGTGTCGAACTCAACTGCCTGTTCTGAAACTTAGCATTGATTCCACATACAATAGCTAGGCCCTGTTGAGTTATAAATATATTACAGAAAAGATGCAGTTGTCGGGGGGGCCTGATGGCCGAGTGGCTACCGCTCCGGCACTCGGTGCCACAGGTTTCGGGTTCGAGTCCTGGGGGTGACATGGAGGATAATAGTGGTTTGGAATCCACTTTAAACCTTAGGTCCCAGTCTAACAGAATCGTAGAGCGTGGAGGGTATATTGTTACTCTGCGTCCGTAGCCTATCTTCAAGCTACACGCGCCTGCTGGTAGTGCTATGTGAGTAACGTCATTGCAGCTCTTGCCTTAAGAGATCACAGACAACTGTCTAAGTGTTTGCCAATTGCATTTGGAAAAAAAAGATGCAGTTGAACGATAACGAGTAAAGTTTTAAAATTTAAAAAAAAAAAAATTTTACATTTAAATTTTAAAATTTAAAAAAAAAAAAAATCTAAACTCTAATATTTTATAATTTTTTTTTTATTGGCAACAATAACAAATATAAAGATTCGTATAAAATAGATCACATGTTGAAATTTGGTTCTTATAAAGTCAAGGAAGTATTTACATATATATTGTCTTTAAATTAACGGAAGCATGAATCCTGAGTTTTCAACTCCTGGTACAGTACAGCATGTTTCCCACAACAATGTTCCAATGCGCAATGAGGTAAATAGTTCAGATTTATATTACCTAATTAAAATAAAATGTTTTATCTAACTGTTTTAAGTACACAACTGTCATATGTTTTAAGCAATGATACTTAAATAACTGGCGTACTTTTTTTTTTTTTTCTGTCTGTCTCTGTCATTTTTAGTTTAATTGGTCATGATATTTTTATTTAGTTTTTCATTGATAAATTTAAAACTATAATATGATCTGCCATGCGTTAACTAGAATTAGATATTCAATTAAATGGAAAAAAATTCGTTGAAAGCTTTACGACTTATTGCAAACTAAAGGAAAATGTCAAGTTTACTCTTAGAGATGGTATGGCAACCTGTTCTTGATTCGAGCGTTACGATGTCCAGTTTGAAATGTTTATCACATTCCATCTGAATTCGGCTTGGTGGGCTAGTGGCTAGCTCTCTGGCTACTGGTAACACAGGTTTCAAGTTCGAATCATGGCGGTGGCATGGATGTTTATTGGCGGTTCGGAATCCACTTGAAACTGTAGGTCCCGGTCTGCTTAGCTTTCGTGTGCACAAGATGAAAGGTTTTAGTAAGAAGGAGTGTTGGAGTAGAATCTGGCTTTGCGTGCTCTTTTTCCTATTGGTATGCGTCAGAGTCAGGCGTGTTGCGGGAGTGATCAAGAAATCAATGGAAAGTCACGGCGAGATTTAACTATATATAACAAATGACTGAAGGAAATAAAACTTATGCGAACTTAATTCAAAAATACGTGAAATCTTGAGTGATATTTTAAAATGTCGGCTTCTACAAAGGTGAAAAGTTTTTTAATATTTTCAAAGGTAAAGTGGTTTTCTTTTTTCTTCTAATGCAGCTGGCAAACACTTAGACAGCTTGGTCTTGGATGCCTTAAGGCAAGCGCTGCACAGACGTACTCACTTTACACGACCCAGGGGTCGCGTGTAACTTGAAGATAAGCCACGGTCGCGGAGTAACGATGCCCCCGCAGCGCTCTACGATCCTATTAGACCGGGACCTACGGTTTAAAGTGGATTCCGAACCATTGTAACATCCATGGCACCGCCGGGACTCGAAACCGAAACCTGTGGTACCGTGCGTCAGAGCGTTAGCCACTCGGCCATTCAGGCTCATGGCAAGGTGGTAGAAATGGTAAAAATACAAAATAAGGAAGAAAATGTACGCAAAAGTCTTCAACAAAATTAACCGAAGTCATTGTCTTATGAGTTCTCCAGCTTGCCAGTATCTCGCTGTCTCGGAATTGCCATGAGGTGTCAAGCAACGATGGAGATGAACTCTGTTCAGTAGTTCTGCAAAATCGCAAAGAATGCAGGTTGATACGTCAAAAATTCATTAGATGTTCATTAGATCAGTTTTTTATTGTGGCAAGCCACCAGCATTCCATTGCAATACATGAAGGCGAACTCAGCGACGGTTGTCACAGCAGTGAGAGCATTTATTATTTTTTTTTTATTCTACCGTTTTTAGTACATTTTCATCTTCCTATGGCGGCCTGATGGCTGAGTGGCTGCCGCTCTAGCTCTCGGTAGCCACGGGTATCAGGTTCAAATCCCGCCGGGGCTATGGACATTTGTAGTGGTTCGGAATCCACTTTTAAGCCGTAAGTCCCGGTTTCATATGACCGTAGAGCGCCATAGAGCCCTTTCGGACTTCTCACCCACATCATTCCCAAACCATAAAAGGGGCAACTCGGCTCTATTTACAGTGATGTGATGTGTTGTTGTAGTAGTGGTTCGGAAACTGTAACTGTTAAACTGTAGGTCCTGGTCTAATTAGTCTAAAGTGTGCACAGAGTGACCGTAGAGCGACAAACATCTTCTCAAGAGGGTTTTTCTTTGGTAATTGTATCGCTTGTAAAGAAAACTTTAAATTGCACATTTGCAAGTCAAGTTGTATTCACAGGCATATGGTTAAAATACTAAAAAAAAACAGAAAATTGAAAATCGGATATTTATATTGTTAGAACTTCATTCTTTTTAACTGCGTGCTTTTCTTTCATAGGATTCAAAACTCACGAGGAACATATGGGTGTTTGTTATAGTTGCGGTTTACTTTGGGACAATGATGTACTTTTCTCTCAACTATTCCATGCACGACAGGACCGGCAAATTTCATAAAACATACAAAATTATTGCTGCAGTCAGCATCGCATTCGCTACGTGTTTAGTTGTATGCATGGCAAGTATCTTGATTTACTTCAATTCGAATACATTTAAGAAAATTTGTAACATTGTATAATTTTCTTGCTGCACTGGTACTTCGCTAGTCCTTAATCCATTCCTGATCATGGACTATACAACAAATAAGACACACTACAGTGTCCGAAAAGGGAGACAAATTTAAAATTCCCGGGGGCTTATGGAATTTCAATTTTTTTTTTTTTTTAGATTTGTTGGCGCTGTCCGTGACATCTCTGTGAAACTTGACAACAAAATATTCATTAGTATTTGAGTTACGCTTGGCTTTGTGAGACGCTAAAACTGAATCCGGCGATTTTTGAAATGTCTGAATGAATTCAGCAAAGAACTTGCATTCAATTTTATTTGCCGAAACGTATAGAATGTTGCAGAAGGCATTCGGTGAGTATTCCTATATCGGAAAGAAATGTTTAGTCTTGGTATAAACAGTACAAGGAACGCAAAGAACGCATTAAAGACGAAGAGCCCTCTGGCCGACCATAATCCACCTTGAATTCTAGTTACGCTTTTATAATCTATTCTTTAGTTTTCAAATATTTGTCTTAAAGCATCAACTTTGTCTATGCCTTTTTAAAAATGGCACTGGTGGAGCCTTCTTCCCGTTCAGTAGGTATTTTCTCCAAAATCAGACATTAATCATAATTGTATGAATAGCCTTGATAAACTCGGATTCACTTATTGTCAGTAGTTCAGAAAGCGTACAGTCGTGGCCAGCTGATCAGCTAACTGTAAGTTTCTTAATAGTCTGCTTTGTTCCATCTAAAGATGTTGGGAAGGAATTTCTGGCATACAGAAATATTATGTTCTTCAAGACACTAGAAAAGTCGCCAGTGTCGTCTCTCCTTGTAAGCAGATCTTTAAAATATATCTTCCCTATGTTCTCACCCTCATGGGGTAAACTCACAGGTTCTCCATTATTGCCTGTAAATGTGTTAGTACATGGTTTGAAATCCTTTCTTATACTATTGACTAGTTTATAGATTCTCTGGTTACTCAGGTTTTCCCGGGCTATTCCTCTTGCTCTTTGGTTTTTCTTATGTAGTTTTCTTTCCACTTTCCTCGTGTCTTTATATTTTTCTTCATAGTTTCTTTATAACCATTCTGTAAACCCAGTTTTTTGTTTTAGATGGACTCTTTGCATTCAATGTCAAACCTATGGTTTCTTGACAGATTTGTCTTGGAGTGACTCAAGTGCATATCTCGTTATTTTCTTGCAGAATGGCAACTATCATAATTTGTTTCTGTTTTTTTAGCTCTGTATTTTTGAAAGTATACGCTCAAGATACCCAAAGTATATCTGGATCTTTCAATTTGACAATGTCGGGTTTATAATAAAGTTTCTCTTTTTTGGATATAATTTATTGCGTATTCTGTGCCTGCCCTTGGACACGGCAAGCATGTGGTCGGCATCTACATTAGCACCTCTGTGTCTACGCATTTTGGACTCTTAAAAACAGTTTGGCATAGGTTTCACAAAAAATAGTTTGAGATGCAATATATGGTTTTTGTGGTTATACGTAGGCGTATACTGTAATGCCTATGTTTGCTATAATATAAGATTGGCGACGAAAATTAAATAAAAATTTTGGAAGCCACCGACCCAGTACCGGTCCAATTAACGCAAAGTGTGCACAAAATGATAGTAGAGAACCCAAATCAATATAAAATATCATGGATCTAATCCTGGTTATCTAAAGGATTGGATATTTGTGCAAGTTTCAAGTATCAATCAAATTTTTTCCAAGAATTCAATCCTGATCCATCATAACTTGTCTTGCAAATAACTCGGTTTATATCAAATTATAGATTAAGTATTTCTGGTTTATATAAAATTTATAGCTAATTGAGTAATATAATTAGCTATAAACTTTATATAGCTAATTATATAACTCTATAATTAGCTATATAATAACTTTTCTTCAGAAAAATATTCGTGCAAAAATAATTTGGATGTAATAAATTGGATTTATTTTCATAAAATGATCACTTTTTAGATTTGTAGATTTAAATCCCGTTTTTAGGTGATTCTTTGCCTGAGAAGAGATAGAATTCGACCTGGAATGCTCCGATTTTGGGCAAGGATTAGAGGTCCGCAGAGACGAGACCAAAGACCTGAAGACATTGAGATGCAAGAAGGTCTTATACCGGAAACGGTACGAAGTTTCCTAAATTTTTGGTCTAGGAGCAGGCCGCAAGTAGTACCAAATGAAGAGCTTCATCCAGAACCACCACACCATGAACCACGAGTGGATTTAGTAATGGAGCAACCAGGTGATGAGCTGCAGCCAAGGCAACCGGAACTGGAGCAGCCATCAATAGCAGAGCAGCAATCTCCAACAAATTCTATATTGTCCCCAACACAATCTTCATCCATGGAGCAACTAAATCCGCAACTGGATGGGAGAAGATACTTTTCAAGATACGGCAATGTTCCGATGCAGTTTTAAAACAATCCTACACGAACAATTGTACTCAAGGACGAAATTTTTTTACAGATTATATCAGCCGGTCAAACTATACAATTTTATGCCGAAAAAACCTGATTATTATATACTAAATTTTGTTGGATTTTTATCTTGCGACAAAATGCGTTCAAACGGAAGACTGCATTGAATATTTATGAAGTTTGTGTATATGTATTAATAAATTTTAACCTTTAAAAATTGTCTTTTATTCTTGATTTGGTATTGCAATACTGTTTGATGTTAGAATCGCGGTAGTCTTTTAAACAGAATGGCAAAATTATTATCATGCGAACTGCAGGGAAGTTTTTGCGGTCTGACGGCCAAGTGGATAGCTCTCTGGCCCTTGGTATCATAGGCTTCAGGTTTAAATCCTGGCCATGGTAGGGATATTAGTGTGTGGTTTGGAATCCACATTAAGCTGTCGGTCCCTGGTTTAATTAGCTTAAAGTGTGCAAAAAATGACCCTAGAGCAACAAATCAAATGAAGTGTGGAAATTTGACATGTGAGCAGCTTTAACAATATAAATTAAATTTTCAAAAGTAATTAAATTTTCATAAAATGCAAGATGTGTCAAACTTAAGTTTTCATTCTTACTTAAATTATTAATAATAAATATGAATTTCTCGTAATCTTAATTTCAATTCAGATTAAATCAATTTAATTCTAAATCATTTAAATTTGGTACATATAAATATAATGCTAGACCATTTTAATTGTTTCAAATAGCATTTAAACTTAAGCTGTTAAATTGTACATAAGCGGTTACCATTCTTTGCGAAGACGCGTATTCATCAATATATTACTGAATATAGGACTTACAGTTTCAAAGTCATTCCTTGCATTCTAGAATAGGTAAAAAGTATAATTTAAACAAAATATCCTACTGAAACTGGCGACCACATTTTATCAATTTTTGATAATTTGTGAAGAATATTCTAAAAGACACTGCACAACAGTATTTTCATGTGGCAGGTAGTGCTACTCTCGTCCGTAGAATACTTTAAGCTACACGTGCCTCTAGGGTAATGATAAATCAGTGATGCCGTTAGTCAGAGCAACCCGATTATAAATTATGCCGGTTTTCAACCAAAATAGTCATTTACAGGACTCGAACGTGACAGCCATCTTTTTTTTTTTTTTTGGAATGCTGGTGACTTGTCTAGTACAAAATTTTTTGAGTTCATTTCTGACTCTGGACAAGGCATGATTTTATTACACTCATGTCCATAAATTAAGGATAATTCAGAATCGCACAGAAATTGAACTCTAAAATAAAAATTTCACCTGTAGAATTATCACACATATTGAAGAAGAATATGCAAATTACAGAAAACCACCAGATGGCGCGAATAGTACGTCACAATGACGAGTGCAAGAGAGGGGTATGTAAGGAAAGGTGGCAAAGAAGTAAAATTGTTCACAAGCGCTTTAAAAGCCTTTCAGTGCAATAACCGCATAGTTATGGCACAAAAGAAGCATTTGGATGATTTTTACATTGTAGAATTATCGGACGACTGGAATGTGCACGTACCCAGCTGGAAGTATCCGACTAACTTGGAATCGCCAAGAGTGTCATCTCCAGGCTTTGGCAACGATTCCAAAATGATGGTAATGTGAGTAGATGTTACAGCACAGGTCGCCCCCGAGTTGCAACGCCAAATGAGGACCGTTATTTAGCCGTTACTGCCAAAAAAACAGACGGACCACAGCATCAGACCTGTCTCGTTAGCTCTCTTCAGCTACCGGTACGACAGTTTCAAGGCAGACCGTGTACAGACGCTTAGGGCACATTGGTCTATATGCTCGTAGGCCTGTCAGATGTGTTTCACCTACAGCAACTCACTGTCGCCTGCGATTAACCTGGAGTAAAGAGCATGCATTGTGGACACCACAACAGTGGTCTTGTGTGATGTTTTCCGACGAAGTTTAGTTTGCAGTCTGATTCTCGCTGGACTTTCATATGGAGAGCGCCAGGTATCCGTTACCACCAAGAGAACACCATTGAACGACACCGTTACGGTGGTGCAGGATGGCTCGTTTGGGGAGGAATTATTCTTGGTTCCAGAACTGACCTGCATGTTCAGAGTGTAACGATGACAGGCCACATCTGACGGGATGTCATTCTGGAACAACATGTACGTTTGTTTCGGGGGCGCCATGGGTGCTGAATTTCTGTTTATGGATGACAACGCCCATCCTCACCGTGCAAACATTGTAGACGAATGCCTTCAATTGGAGGATATTACCCGTATGGATTGGCCAGCATACTCACCGGACTTGAATCAATAGAGCATGTGTGGGATATGCTTGGCCGATGAATTACAACCCGGCAACCCCCTCCCACCTGTCAACCGGAAATTCGTAGGGCTTTGCTTGATGAGTGGTGTAATATTCCCCAAGATCAGATTGATAATTTGATACTCAGCATGCCTAGGCGTTGTAAGGCCTGTATTGCATCTTCCGGGAGACATACTCCATATTAACCATCATACTAACCATGTTATACTGTTTTTGTAAATAAGTTCTTTTTGAAATTTGCTCCAGGGAGTAAAAATCGCAATTTTTATTAATTATGTCTAACGTATAGCATCTTTCTTGCTCTTTACCTTTTGTTTAATAAATAGACTTTACAAATAAGTAAAATTTGTTTTGCTTCTGTCTCTTTCTTTGCCTGAACTCTCAATATCCTTAATTTATAGACATGAGTGTAATAAACACTTGCACCGCGTTGGTGTAACTGCTCATGATGTCTGTGCTCGTCGGGTGAAACCCTGGATTTTTTATATTTGGCAACATGTACTGTCCTTGATTTTGACTTTTGATTCTGACAATTTTACCGAGGCCAAATTTCAGTGGGCTGCTATAGTTTTTATTGCTGATATCGCTACAGTTTGATGTAGGACAAAAAAAGTATATTTGCATGCAATGAAATTAAACCTTTTGAGCATAAAATTTTTTTCTAATTGAAGTTTACAAGAAGTTCCAGTGAACCACAAAATAATGAAGAAACACCAAAATAGGAATTAACAAAATTATTAAAAGATGTAATAAGTTTGGCAAAAAAATATTGATATTTATTTCACTTTTTTGGTAATTGGAGCAGCTAAAATCGTAAATGTTATTCTCTATACCACTTACCTTGCAGTTGCAAAAATTGTTATTAATAAAAACAAATTTCTTAACATACACTTTTAGAGTATAATGATCATGTCTTTATTTTCCATTGTGGAGGGCCTTGTATTTGGCGAAGAAAAAGTTTTCAAACTGTAAAAATGGAATTCAATATTAAATGTTTAGTGAAATTAAATATTTTTGAGCCAAATTAAAACTATCGGCGCACTTTCAGTTGTCCTCTTGGTTGCCATCTTCAAATGCTTGTAGAGAAGTATTTCTCCAGAACTATTTTGCTGCTTACAGGCCAATGCTGAACTTAAATATTTTCGCTGCCTGTCACATAAGGAGAAGTTGACAGTTATTGTCCAGCCGTATAAACGTTTTCTTTCAGAAGGTGACTTTCTATAACGAATAGGGTTTAAAGGTGATTGTGTGCACCAAAATGATTAACATGTTATTCCAATGCAGCTGACAATACAGAGACAGTTAATCTTCATGCCATAAGCAAAGGCTGCACCACTGTTACTCATTCCAGCACTACGCGGGGACACGTGTGGCTTGAAGATAGGCTACGGACGCGAGTCACACTACCCCCACAATGTTCTACGATCTATTAGACCGGGACCTACAGTTTAAAGTGGATTCTGAACCACTAGAAACATCTATGGCACCGCCGGAACTCGAAACCGAAACCTGTGTTACCGAGAGCCAGAGCGCTAACCACTCGGTCATCGATCCCTTCATTTCTAAATAGTGTTAATCGAAATTTCGTTTTTTTTTTTTTTTCTTCAGTTAACCAAAACTACTGCACAAGGTTGGTGAGTCGGTCAGAAAATATCAATCACTTAAGTTGAATTATTAATACCAACTCTCGACTCTTTACCACAGTGTTTTGAACAACCATCTCTACTAATGGATTTAGAAAAATTGTGTAACAGATGTAATGACTTTTAGGGAAATCATATTATTAAAATTTTTGTATTAAAGTTTTTTTTTTTACGATTTAAAGGTCTAGTGTTTTCACCAACTTGAGAATATCCTTGTGCTCTAAATTTGGTTACACTGAAATATATGTCCTATAAAAACAGTACTAAATTAACAATTAGCAAAGTTTTATAAAATAGCTAAAAGACAACCAAAAGAAAAGTACTATACATTTAAATGTTTCTTTCACAAGGTGACTTTCTATAACGAATAGGATTTAAAGGTGATTGTGTGCACCAAAATGATTAACATGTTATTCCAATGCAGCTGGCAATACAGAACAGTTAATCTTCATGCCATAAGCAAAGGCTGCACCGATGTTACTCATAGCATTACGCGGGGGTTCGTGTGGCTTGAAAGATAGGCTACGGATGCGAGTAACACTACCACCACAACGCTCTATGATCCTGTTGGACCCGGAACCTAAGGTGTAAAGTGGATTCCGAACCCCGACAAGCATCCCCGATACCGAACACCACAGCGCTAGCTGCTCGTCGATCAGGCTCCTGATTAAGTAACACTTCTTATTGTAGATTATTACGGAGATCCTTGGCCGCGTAGCGCCACTAAAACTCCTTCTTTGTAAAATGTTGAAACATAGCGGTGGTCTCATGCCCTTTGAGTTATTAAATGCCACAAAGATCAAATAGATCAAATAGATAATTAAATGCCACAAAGGTCAAATTAGGAGAAAAAATAGCTTAGGAGAAAAGCGAACTTTTTTTTTCATCTAGGCAGTTATAAGGAATTCATCTAAAATATTTAGAACAGTGCGAGGTCTTTTTGCTATGTTTGCGGGAAGAAATCATAATCGTATAATATCATATCGTATATATAATATCATAATCGTATAATATTCGACATTTCACTGCAACGTCAGGAGCGGTGTTCGAAACTGCTCTAATTTTATAGAACCAGAGCTTAAACTTAGCGCCTTATACCTCTCGGCCATTTAGAACCAGGTTTCAAATTTAGCGCCTTAGACCTCTTAATCATTCTGACTTCAAGTAACACTTAGGCCTTTCCTCATTACTTGCCAGCACGTGATGGACAATAATGGAAATAGTACTTCCTAAATATGGCGTTACGCGCTGGATCGTGAAGAATAAAAATGAAACGAAATAAATGACAAAAATGCATTAGTTTGGTATCAGACTTTATCACTGGCAATTATAAGTTGGTTGCAACGACACAATTAGTGCAAATGTTAGAGAAAAGAATTCTTCATCGCCGTCATAAGTAACACCCTCTGGTAGTCCTTCAAAATTTCAACCAAGAAATCTTCAATTTTATCATCAGTTAGATTGCATTTTCCTTTTTTTTTTTTTTTTTTTTTTTTTTTTTGGGAGTGAAGGCATTGCAAAACTGTCATCTCCACAACTCGTATTATAAGTTTTTTTAATAAATTCAGCTGTAAATTCGAGACCATACACTATTACAACTAGCTTCTAATCCTTGCTTCTCAACAATACTTGCAGGTACACCTAACAAATACTGCCGATTGAAGCGGTGATAAAATAACGCAGATCTTTCTCTAAAGTGTGATTGACAAGTGAAACATCACTACACGTGCTTTTTTTTTATCCCTTGGTAGACCAGACCAAACCCACGAACCCGTGTGGTCTCGTGGAAGGAGGAAAAGGTCCAGCTTTTGTTGTGATAGAGCATCCGCGGGTAGAAGTCTGACTTGGTTCGGTGACGCTGAAGGAAGGGGGCAGTGACTTCCGGGGGAGGAATTTCTGGAGGAAAATCGGAAAACTCCCACAAGGTAGTCTGACTAATGAGGCAAGATGCTTTGTACATCACAAACGCCAACGAGGCTCCTTGTTTTTAAAACAGTGTCTACAACAAAGCAAACAGTGTATTGAACCTCTTCCATAATAATCCACCATCCCCTCGTGTTGACACTGAACCTCGAGTCTGGCACTCAACACGTGTTAGAGCGTGATTGGCTTTTAAATTTAATGGGACATCATGTCTTGGCGTGAGATCGGCAGCGAAAGTTTTTCTTTTTTAATGCAGCTGGCAAACTCTTAGACAGCTTGGTCTTGGAAGCCCTTAAGGCAAGCGATGCACAGACGTTACCCACTTTGCATACCCAGGGGCACGTGTCACTTGAAGAGAAGCCACGGACGAGCAACAATGAATGCCCCCCGGGCGCTCTACGATCCTATTAGAACCGGGACCTACGGTTTTAAAGTGGATTCGGACCACTACAAACATTCATGCACCCGCCGGGACTCTAACCCAGAAACCTGTGGTACCGAGCGCCAGAACGCGCAGCACTCAGCCATTCAGGCCCTGGCAGC
Organism: Caerostris extrusa; assembly: GCA_021605095.1. Classification (NCBI taxonomy): domain Eukaryota; kingdom Metazoa; phylum Arthropoda; class Arachnida; order Araneae; family Araneidae; genus Caerostris; species Caerostris extrusa. The sequence continues at coordinate 9,112 of BPLR01006966.1, read as the reverse complement.
GAAAGTATTGGATCTAAAAATTATCATTTATTTCTCTACATGCAAAATCAAAATATCCAAAAAAAGGCCGTTAGTTCTGAAGAGATTATCTTAGAATCCCTTTTTCCTTAGTAATTTAGATCAAATCACGAACATTCTGCTCTACCGGGAACACTCAGTGATACCAGGGACACACAGGATTTTTCTATTGCTATACAAAACAAAATTACTCAAATAAAAACGAATAACTCAATATACAAACTTGGCTCAACAAAATAAAGCATAACCGTTTATGAAAGCTTAATAAGTCATACCAATCTAGAAATAGTAAAAAAAAAAAAAAAAAACTGAAATTATCTGTCTTTATTCCAAATAGTAATTATTTTATTAATTTTTCCCATTCCACTGATATGATTCAAATGAATAGAAAAATATTAAAATTAAAAGTATTGTATGAATATAAAAATTTAATTTCCAAAAGAAATATTGCATAAATAAATTATAAATTATTATTTAAAATTCATTTTCTTTTCACTTTTGTTAACTCATTGATTACATCGTTTATGCCAACTTCGTATAAATATTTAATAAATTTAATCCAGAAAAACTCCAGTTCAATCAATATATCCAAGCACGGAAATTAATTTTTGACACTGATAAAATAAACACTAATTCAATGAAAAACAAGTAATATAAAAAAATTTGTTAAAGTCAATTCATTTTTTTTTTTCCAAACTATTGCAGAAAGTCCTTCATAAATAATTTTGATTAATTTTTTAAGTTTATTAGGCGCCATCTATTGGTAGATATATGCAATTTAAATCTTAAAAAAAAAACTAAAATTAATTAATCAAATTTAAATAATGAATTAATATTTGAAAAACCATATTAACATCCATTGTCAAAGTCATTGAAAAGTAATAATTTTAAGTTGCTGATATGTCAAATTTTCATCATTTCATTTGGCTTGTCACTCTACGACCATTTTTTGCATACTTTAGGCTTATTAGGCCGGGACCTACAATTTAACGTGCATTCCGAAGCAACAAACATCCATGCCATGGCTAGAATTCGAACCTGAAGCATGTGGTACCAAAGGCCAGAGAACTTTTTAGCCAATAGGCCATCAAGCTGCAAAATTTTCCTCAAGTTTGTATGAAACGAATGCAGTTCGATTCTGTTTAAGACACTAATGTGATTTTAACAAGCATTATTGTCAGATCAAGAGTAAAACAAGTAATATATAAAAAAATTTTGAAGTCAAACCTACTTTTTCACTCTATTGCAGAAAGTCCTTTATAAATAATTTCATTTTTTTTTAATTTATCCGGCGCCATCTATTGGTAGATGCATGCAACTTAAATCTACAAAAAACTTAAATTAATTTATTAAACTTAATTACTGAATTGATATTTGAAAAACCGTATTAACATCCATTGTCATCCACTACAAGTTCAAAAAATGTATTTGAACTGGAGTGGAGGAATAAAAGTGTTTTATTAACGATTGAAAATTTGAACAAGATATATATATAAGGAGAGTGTGAGCTAATAGAAGGAATTGTGTGAAAAAAACACAAGATGTTTATAATATCGAATGCAAATTCAAAAAGCAGTTGATCAGTGATTTTATGTATTAAACAAATGATTTTATGTATTAAACAAATGATTTTATGTATTAAACAAATGATTTTATGTATTAAACAAATGATTTTATGTATTATCCTGTTTTTGAAACAATGGTGTTGTTCTATTAGAAAAGGCAAAGAAATTTTAACTAATACTATTATAAACAACTTATATAAACAGTGTCATTTTAAGTTTGGGTAACTAGGCTCTTTCGCCACGGGGCCGTCGCTTCGCTTTTCATAAACGTTCATCTCCGCGTTTACTTTTTGCTAATATCACTACCAGATATAGGTTAAAAGATGCATATTGAAATTGTTTCAACTGTTCTGTATATTCATACGTATTAAATTTCTTGCATTCATTAACTTATTCATTCGAGGGGCATTCAATATTAAACTTATCAAGAACAAGTAATATAAAAAAAAAAAAATTAAGTCAATTCCTCCTTTTTTTTTTCACTCTATTGCAGAAAGACTTTTATAAATAATTTTGATTCATTTTATTTAAGTTGATTAGGGCCATCTATTGGTAGATATATGCAACTTAAATCTAAAAAATTAATTACTTAAATTTAAATAATGAATTAATATTTGAAAAACCGTATAATATCAGTGTCATCCACTACAAGTTAAAAAACGTATTTGAACTCGAGTGGATGAATAAAAAGTATTTTATGAACGATAGAAAATTTGAACAAGATATATATAGGAGAGTGCGAGCTAATAGAAGGAATTGAACAATTGATTTTTAAGTGTGACTGACCATAAATTTAAATGCTTGCCAGCATTTCACTTAGAGGCTTGGAGATTCAAGCCTGCCACTCCTCTTTGATACATACTTGTTCTGGGTTAATCTATTTTTTTCTTATTGTTTATTGATACGTGATATGACGTATCATAAGAGCATTTGACTAAAATTCTTTTTTTAAAATAATTGTGAAGAACAAACAGATTAATATTTTTATTATTTTAAAATTATTGAGTTATTTTTAAGTTATTGATAATACTTTTTTATCGGTAATTTTAGACACAAGGCTGATGATTAAGTCTTCAGTAAATGAAAATTTAATTTATTAATCTATATTAGATTATTTAATAATTTTGATTATTTGGACGCATAACTTTATTTTGAAGAACGAGATTCCAGCATTATGTAATCAATTATAAATTTCTGGGTAAATATAATACATTCAGAATTATTAAGTTCAAACGTGACGTATGCAAATCAAATATTCTCTCCTATTACCACTTTATGTTTATTGTAGAGGGAGTGTTTTTGTTTGAAACATAGCGGTGGTCTCATGCCCTTTGACCCCTTTTTTTTAAAGTTATTTATTTAATAAAATTATAAAATGAAAAATCAAAATGTATTTTTGATATCATCTGAGATACAACTGATTTTTCTCTAGGCAGTTGTATATCATTCTTTTGATGTTTGCGGGAAGAAATAATATTTGTAGGATATTTTGCTTATTAATTTTTCGTATCATTATATAAATTTAGTAGAAATTTTGTGAACATTGGAATCCATTCTGTCATAGAAAGTACCAGGGTTTCGTTAACATTCTGAGAGTTTTTGTTCTCAAGCCTTTGAATAATTTCAAAATTTGTTGGGCTTGCATAAGCTAATTGCCATTGTAAAACCAAATGGAGATACAACTGTCTGAATATCATTGAATAATATTTGTTATTTTGCAGTATGGAACATTTCCATTTGAGGTCATTTGGTTTTACAATAGCAGTTATAAATTGCCATTGTAAAACCAATACAGTTTTCTATTAAAGTCCTGGAGAGTCCATGGATACTTGTTCGGAATCCATTTTAAACAGTAGGTCTTGGATGATGGATGGTCTAATATGATTGAGAGAGTTAGAAGTACGGCTGACAATCCAACCCCGTAAAAGATGACATCGCTGGTCTCAAAATCTGCCAGTAGATAGGCTGATTTGGGGCAGTTGCGCAAATGAAGTAACAGAAGAAATTATATAGCTGTTTCCGTATTACCCAGTTTTTTACCATTTTAACATCAATGTTTGGAGTGAACACCCTTCATGAAAATTTCGGACCCTGTAATTCACCTCCAGTACTACTTTCTGATCTATATATCATACCTTCCTTGGCTTGACAGGGAATATATCAATTTGTCTTTGTTTTCCGTTATTCGAACTACGCTCCTAAACTCCCTAATCTCTTAAATCATTAACAATAACATGATGGGTCTGATGGCCGAATGACTAGCGCTTTGGCGCTCAATGTCAAGGTTTCGGGTTCGAATCCAATGATACCATGGATGTTTGTAGTGGTTCTGAATTTTAGCCGTAGGTCCCGTCTAATATTACAGTAGAGCGTTAGGAGTAGGGCTGGCAACCCTATCCCCGTAAAAATTCAGCGTCACGGAGCCAAGCCAGACTTCTACCCATGGGTGATCCATCACAACAGAAGCTGGCCTCTCCTTCCCTCCTTCCATCAGGCCACATGGATTCTTGAGCTTGATCTAGATGTTGCTGTCTACCAAATGGAATAAGAAACAACACAACAACAAGATACAAAGTTTTATTGCAATCTTAATGCCATATACTAAATTACAAAATAAATTGTAGTTATCGTTTCCACCAAGAACACGTTTTCATAATTTGTTAGATTGACATGGATTAAAAAAAAATTTTTTTTGTTGCTGAAAAAATATTTTCCTTCCCAATTTTGGCAACGTTAAGAAATCTTTATTTTATGACAAAATAACTTTAAAGGTCTTGGTATGTGGTAGCTAAAAATTACCTGAAGATTCATGAATTGAGAAAGCCTGAATTTTTAATTAGCGAAGCAAGTGGTAAAAATCGTCGAACATGATGACTGAATTCCTTCCTGATGATAGAAATAAACCCTTAAATAACGGAGCGCCTAAAAGAGGACAACCTAGAAAAACAAAACCAAACACTAGATGCAAGTGTGTAGTGAACTTTTTCAGATTCTTGTGGAATGTAAGTATATTCATGTTATTCTGTTAACACTATTTACAAAAAAATAACGTATTACAATTTTATAATCTTAATTAAATTTATTTCCATTAAATTTCTAATTTATGAATTTTCAAATTGCTGTTCTAAAAAAATACATATATTTTACTCAAGTATAGTAAAAATAGCAAATTCTATATTTCTAACTTAAATTTTATTTTAATAAAAAAAAAAAAGCTAAAATGTGATGAATATGTTGTATTTAATAAATAGTGGTAAATACTTTCATTTAATTTTTTAAATTCAAAAATGTTAATTTTTTAAAACACTTCTTTTATTTTAAAGACATAAAATTACACCTTATTTAAGCATGTAAAAGCAACTTTATTTTTATCTTTCAAAAAAAAAAACCTAATCCAAAAAAAGCAATTTATTTTAAAAACAAGCTAAAAGAATAAATTAAAATACGATCCTATTTAGGCCCATGCAATATTGATATAATATAAATATATATTTATTTATTCTAGTTTAAACATTTTTCAAGAAAAAATTAAAACTTTGTTATAATCTAGTTAATGGCGTATAGAATCCGAAGCTGGCTCTGCTTAGTTTACTTTTAGTAAAATTTTTTACCTGTCGATAGAACTAATTAAAGATTAGATCAACCAAAAAACGTAGATATCAAATATAGATCTAATTATAATCAAGTCTAAAATTTTTTGTTATTAATTTACAATATATTTATATTTATAATAAAAATGCAAGTCTTTATTATCTTATCTAATTAATTGGATCTTCATTAAACATATACTGGTCAAATGCACAAGATTCAATAGAATTCGACTCAAACTTCACGGACATGAACGTCTTACCTTGTCTAACTTACATTCCCCTCATTAATCGTCCAGTTGACTAACGATCTGGCCTTTGGTACCACAGGCTTCAGGTTCCAATCCCTATCGGTGGCATGGATGCTTGTTAGTGGTTTTGGTATCCCCGTTAAACTGTAGGCCACGGTCTAATTAATCCAGGGAAATTGAGAAAGAAAAAGACCATAGAGCGACAAACCATACGAAACTTCCCATTAATCTCTTATTTATGTTTCTTCTTTTTTAAAAAAAAATTTGTATTTTTCAAATTTTTAGATATTCATATTAAAATTGTAAAAGTGACAATTCAATTCTATCCATCAATAATACAATTTCTTCTCTTCCTCCTTGAACGTGTGATTTAGTAACTTTTGATCAGATAAAAATTACTTTCTCGTATTTTTAAGCTTTTCGAGGCATATATTATAATACAAGTTCATGATGGATAAAACATACAATTTGTTTGAAAATAGCAAGTTGATTTATTTATTTGGGTTTTTGTCATTCTACTGTCATTGTGTGTATACTTTGGGCTAATTAGACAGGGCCTACAGTTTAACATGAATTCCGAACGGCTCAAACATCCATGCTACCGCCAAGATTCGAACCTGAAGCCTGTGTTATCCAAAGGCCAGGGGGCCATCAGGCGTTTACAGTAAGTTGAAGACGTTCTTGATTAACAGACCTGTAATTGTGTTTAAATTTTGGATGATAAATGACTCAGCATCAATTTCTTTTGAACCGCTTAAAAAGCTTTAACTCTATCTTAAAAAATAACTTAATAAGAAAATAGCTAGCAATTAGAAGTTTTCAGTGTGTAGACCTGTTTTTAGAGTTTTTCACAAATGAAACATTTGATTCTATGTTTTGAAATTGAGAGGTGGTCAAAATATGAAATCTTTCATATGCGAAATTATATTTCGATAATGGTTTATGGGAAAAATGTCTCAATACATTTAAATGTTAAAATAAAATTAATATAATTATGGATTACAGTATTTTTGACTATTTCTTTTCAGATTATTTTAGGGAAGGATATTGACAGTGCGTTGCATATTATGTTTGGATTCCTATACTGTGTGTCAGCAGCCAGTTTTTTCGTAATTGAACTATGGCGACCCAGAGCTGAAAACGGCACGCCATGGCCTTATTCGTGGATGGTCTTCATTGTAATGATGATCTCTACTTTTTGGTAAGTATCTGCACTCGTAAAAACATTTGTAACTTGAGTTAGTATTAACCCAATGGAAAGAATTTGTAATTTTCAGAAATTCTTATAATGAATGTAGAGAGAGAGATGTCGAAGATTATTGGAGCTCGTTGACCCCGTCAGGGCGTCTCTGTGGTGACAACCATAAAAGAATGAAAACATTAGCAATGCAGTGAGATTAAAAGGAAATGAGGGTTGAAAAGTCAAATACTTTGCAAAATGATTTTTAGGTAGATTAGAGCAGAATATTCCTAGGTCTTTTAAAATTAGAGTGCGGTTCGTATTGTCCATCTGAATGGCCAGATGTTGGTAGTTAGAAACAGCTCAAATATTATTGAAGAGAATATTTCTTTTTCCAGTACTTTTTGAAGAGGTGGTAAAGCGGTGGATGGATTTTGAATATCAGCGTTTCATCAAATCAGTTAGTACCGTTGTTGTCTAATGCGACTCTCATTTTTGTTGAGCTTTCAAGATTTTAATATTATAATTAGAAGCATAAGCCTATATCGGGCAGCATAGTGAGCAACATAGCATGAGGTGAAATCAGAAGTTTATTTATGTCCACTCACTTTCCAGGTTTTCTATAAGGGGGATAATCTTCTAATGTTAAGCTTCTGTATTTTTGTTTGACATATAGTTAAAATGAAAAGCAGTTTCTAATTGAGATGTTTTTGAAAGATAAATTCATGATTGAATTTTCTTCAGATTTTAACAGATAAGTTGATTTGAGGTAGGCTGTTTTTTTTTTATATTTTTGATTCTTGCTGAAGAAGACTGCTTCGGTTTTGTTAATGTGAAGAGCTATTTCCAATTTGTCATACCACTAGAAAGGTCATTTACAATAAATGTGGTATTTAATTTTGCATTCATAAGCACGTGTGCGCAAGATCCTACTGGTTCCATGATAAGATCTGTACAGAGGTTGAGTGGAATCAAATAGTGCAAAACTGTTTTTCAAAGGATGTCTTTTTCACCAGATATCCTAATGATTGGATAAATGAGGTTATTTTGCTGTAATAACTTTGTTGTTGAAAAAGCAAATCATGTAATGAGCATTTAATGCAGCAGCAATTTTGTAGTGAACACAATTTGTTTTAATACGCTTTTTTATTAGTTTTCATCTGTATGTTTGTTTGTAACTTTGACTCTCTGGGCTCCAATTTTGTTCTACTTTAAGCGATCAGATTTGACTTTAAACGTTGTAGACTTATCAAAGGACCGACAGCAATAAAATATTTTGATAAGTTTATTATCTTATCATGATTAGATCGCCAGGATGAAGTGATTTTTAATTTAACATATGAAGGCAATTTAACCCATGTGGGATGAAAGTGCCTAAGTCATCCAAACCTACGTGGAGGGCAGTGGCACAACGGATAACGCGCCTGACTACGGATCAGGAGATTCCCTGCAGAGTCAATCCTGGCTGGCACGACCTATTCACTTTAGCGCCTTTGTTTTGCTGCAATTAAGTATTGCTGGGAGACCAGAGTTCCAGTCTCCATGCAGACCTCCATTTAAATATTACTTATATATTAAAAACGCTTTTATATGGTTCAATCCAAACTAAAAAAGTAAAATGATTCTTCAAAATAAGAATAAACTATATGTAAGCGTGTTTTAAAACTATAGAGGCCCCACTTTAATATCAATAGATTATCTCAAAAGTTTATGAAGTATATTTATTTGTTCTAAATTATATTATTATTTTTCAAAGACATTGATTTAATTGTGGATCTGCCTTACGTTATTAACTGGATTGAGGGAAATTTTGTCGATGGCTGAGTGAAATAGGGGTTCCATCACCTTGTGGCACAATCTGTGGGTCTACTTTCCCTGTCTTGAAATCAAGGACGTCATCCTCTCTAGGTTCTGATGGTTCTGCGTGCAAGTTCCATCTACAAGTCGGGAAGAACCGCCAGTCTGCATCGATTTGCAACAAATAAAACAGTGAAACTCGAAAATTAGAAGGATGATTATTAAATTGCGCCGGAGAATCATAAGGCCGTCGATTTTCAAGAGGCATAAACCATATCATATAGCGAAAACCTGTACATTGATCAGCGAGTATTTGAAGATTGCTTTTAATTGTTTTATGAATCTATGCAGAAATAAATGTTTTACTTATTATGGCTTTTATTTTTTTCTAATGCAGCCGACAATACAAGACACTTATCTTTGTACGCAAAATGCAAAACTGCACCGATGTTACTCAATTAAGTGCTTTTGGGGGCACGTGTAACGAAGATATGGACGTAACACTACCCCCACAATTGTACAAAAGAATTTTTGTCAACACGTAGTGCAAGCATCTACGATCCTTGGTTCAAAAAAGGGTATAGTAATACAAAACAATCATAGGGACTGGTTAAAGTGGTTCCGAACCATGCAAACACTCTGGCACCGCCAGTTTGCGAGGAGCCTGTGATGCAGATTGCTGGCCACTATGAACTCGCTAGCTAGTCGTAGGAC
>BPLR01006965.1:0-18922 GCA_021605095.1 Caerostris extrusa | reverse complement strand
TTTCATGAATGAGGTATGTTGAAATGATAGATTTGGTGTACCCTATGAATGTGGTGAATTGAAATATTTAACCGACTGTGTGTTGCATAAATAGGGTTCAACACCTGTAGTTTTAGGATCGAAAATAATAATCCTGATCGGATTTGATTAAAAGTAACAACATGTAATTAAAAATATTAAATGGTAGAATTGAATACAAATGGTAACCTAGTGAATACGGATTGCAATATCGGACCAAAGTTCAATACCGGTATTCGGTATTTTTAGATCTTAATAATGGATACCGGTTTTAATACCGGTAGTAGAAATTTTAGAAAAAGAAAGAAAACACATATTTTTTTTTTTGTTTTATTTGCCAGTTTTATTAGAGAATGCAAATATCAAAAATATTTTTTACTTATAAATTACAACAGTATATGAAGAATCACAAAAAAAGTAAAGAAATATCTTATTTATTTAAATCCCCCAAAAGTGTAAAAAAAATCACTATTTAGTCTGTGGTACTATTCACTTTAATAACTCTTGAACATTTTTTACATTGTGCCACCGTATTCTTTTCAACATGTAAATAACGAAACCAAACCTGAAGTATTATCAACTGATTTTATGTTCTTTAAAGTTATTCTTATTCATTATTATGGGGTATTAATTATTAGTATATTTATAATAAATGTGAAAAATATTTTGAACTCCAAAGTATGATATGCAAATACAATGTGAATAACAAACTCACCGATTTAAAAAATATCGAAATATCTTCGAACTTTTCACAATTACAACCTTGTTTTCACAGATAAGAATTTCTAGATTTCAGATATTCTGAAATAAGAATTCACAGATAAGAATAAGAATTTCACAGATAAGAATTCTAATTTCTAGTAAATACCGAAAAAACGGTATTTAAACTTTGTGAATGGCGGTATTACAAAAATTATACAATGGCTCAAAATACCGGTATTCGGTATCCCGGTATACCAGTATTGCAATCCCTACTAGTGAATTTGAGAAAGCAAGCGAAAAGTTCAGAATTAAGGTACTTATCTTTTTTGTAATGTTAAATTTTTTAAAGATAAGTAAAGATGTGTAAAACAATGTAAATTAATTATCGTCTATAGTTCATTAGAGAAGGTAATTGAATATTGAACTATTAGTTTAGTTATTTAATTTGTCATATAAAATGTCACTTACTTAATAATGTTCTAGGTATGAAAAGAAGATAATATTTTATTGCAAAAAAAAAAAAAAAAAAAAGAATTATTTAACTTATTTTTAGTAAATTGATTTAAAAATAAAAACTAAAAATTTAAATACAATTTTTATATTAAACTGAGACAGTCTCTTTATTAAAAATAATTTGAAAAATAATTAAGTGAAAAGTATTATATTTGATGATATTTTTTAATTCTATTTCAAGAAAAAAAAATTTATTTTAAATTTTGAATCTTTACATGAAATTTTTTTCTTAAATTTTGACTATCAAATCCAAAATAAAAACCTTCATCTAAATATAAAGAAAAAATGAAAATACGAGGTATCTATTTTATTAATTAATATTTTGAAATCTAATCAGGTCAAATTCTTTTGATATCTTCTTCATCAATGCATGTAGTTAATTTATCTCTTATTGTAGATTAATACGGAAATCCTTGGCCGCGTAGCAGCCACTAACCCTTCATTGTAAAATGTTGAAGCATAGCGGTGGTCTCATGCCCTTTAGTTAATAAGAAAAAGAGATAATTATAAATACCTTCTTTTTTTAAAAAGAATTATTTATTTAATAAAAATTATAAAAGGAAAAATAAAAAAATGTAGATGTTGATGAAATCAGTTGCATGTAATAAAACAGAATGAGCAAAGGTCAAATTAGGAAAAAATAGCTTAGGAGAAAAGCTTTAACTTTTCATCTAGGCAGTTGTAAGGAATTAATTTAAAATATTTAGAACAATGCGCGGTCTTTTTGCTATGTTTTGCGGAAGAAATATCATAATTTTAATTTTTTGTAGTAAATTTAAAACAGGGTTATTGATGTTTCGCATATCATTATAAAATTGAGTAGAAATTTTGTGAACAAATTGTTTTAAACTTGGAATCGAGAGAGCTCGTCTAATATCGTCATTAAGAAAGTACCAGGGTGAATTCGTTAACATTCTGAGAGTTTTGTTCTGAAGCTTTTGAATGATTTCAAAATGTGTACGTGCAACAGAACCCCAAACTGGGCTTGCATAAGCTAATACTGGACGAAGATAAGAGAGATATATTAAATTTTGAGATTAAGAGGTAAAGCTGAATTTCTATTGATTAAAGGATAGAGAATTCTAAATTGAGTATTGAATTTATTTCTAAGGTTGTAGATATGCGATCTGTAGTTGAGTTTACTATCAAGTATAATTCCTAAGTACTTAGTTTCTTTAGACCAGGTGATATAATTATTATATATTTGAATATTAGGAGGGTTATAGGATGTTAATTTATCTTTAAACATTGCTTATTTTTTCAAATAGTTTTATTTGTTCTCAATAGATGGCAGCACCAAAAATCTTAGAATGCGGTATTAACTGTATATTAAATGCTTTCTGGTGAACATGTGAAGTTGAAAACTTGATTTCTTATCAAGTGAACAGTTATTCTAAAGAGATAATTCTAAAATTATCTGCCATTTTTTGATGTTTAAATTTGAAAACACAAATCCTTTCTCAATGGCTATTTATTTCTGGCTATTTAATCCAGTTTTTATAATTTCATGCATATTATTTTTCAGTAATTATTCAAAATATTTTAATTAGAAGCTTTTACAAGAGTCTTAACTATATCATATTTTATTTTTCTCATAAAATTTTAATTTTAAATTAGTAATAAAAATATAATGTTAAAAAAACTTGCACAATAAAATTTAAAATTGTAAGAATATTATACAGTGATGTGTTTATTTCGAGTACTTTTATAGCTGTGGGTATCAATTTCATGTTTTTACATTCAAAATTCTCATGTAAACCCATGAAATAAACCTAAGAATTCTTATAAAGTCCTTTTTATATTTTTTCAAATATAAATAGATAGATTTGTAATACTTTATACTTTGTATACATTTACTTTTACAAAAATCATTATGTAAAAAAGATTTTAATAAACTGAAGAGTTTTTTTGTTCAACAAATAATTTCATCACAATTTAATTTTACTTTAACTCAGCTTTTACTTACATAAAAGTATGCTATAAAAATTATTGTATTTACACTCAAGAGCCAAAACATTATGACCACCTGTCAATAACGAGTTGGCCCACCTTTGGCACGCAACACAGCTTCAACCCGCCTTGGCATGGATTAATACCACCACTTAATACCAGTTAAATACCACTTCCACCTGATCATGTGCCTTCCACGCCATCCAGGCGAGTTCATTGCAAAATGTAGGGGTGGTCATAATGTTTTGGCTCTAGAGTGTATTTTTTTTAAACAAGATAATAATAAAATTTGTCTTATAAAATGCCTATGAATAGATCAACGGGTAGTTTTAGTGGTATGTGAAATTTAAAATAAATTGGGAAAGTGGGAAAATTTGGTGAAATATATTATTTACACATTTTTACCCCAAAACAAAAAATTAACTACCACAGAAAAAGTTCTAATAAAGGCATATGCAGGGTGATTATGATTAAAGTGCCACTTTCAAAATGCTGTCAAAAAAGAACCACTCGTCACAATGGGTTCAAACTTGTACTGAAGATACTTGAAGAAGGGGGAAACTGTATGGCATCGAAAAAGTTCCATCGATTTTCCCATCCAATTGAGTATGACCACGCCGTGGTGGATGGGCTTTCCACTCACAGTGTCACAACTGTTGAATGACTTGGAAGTCCTTTTTCCGTCAAAAAAAAAAAAAAAACTAAAAAATCAAGCACATTAATCACTGCAGTTGGTTTCATGCGCATCTCGTGCCAAATGTGTTGCCATTTCAATTCAAACTCTCACTGGCAGCCGAATTCACTTTCTTTAGGCCGATTACAGGCTTTTTTGTGGCCGTACCGTTTTCCCCTTCTTCTGGTGTCTTCAGTACAAAAGTGAACTCATTGTGACGAGTGGTTCTTTTTTGAGAGCATTTTGAAAATTGGCACTTTTAATTATAATCACCCTCATTCTCAAAATAAATCATATTTTTTGAAATATTTAAAAATATGTTTGAAAATTTTCTGGGATCGTGGAAATATTCTCATTTTGTTTTTGGAAACTAAACAAAAAAAATTTAGTGCCTTGAAATAATTTAGTACAATTTTAGGGATGAAGGAATGAATATTACACAAAAGATTTCGAATCAGAATAATTGAAAATTATAAACTGCTTTAAAATATAATTAAGTGGCGTTTAAATAATTAAAATAAAGACAATACATTTGAAACAAAAATATTGGTCTAAAAATTGTCAATTTTTTATAATTTCAAATTAATAATTGATTAATTTAACTATTTCTAACGAAGTATACTTTCCTTATGAACATTTTAAACATAATTTTTTAATGCACCATGTGCGAAAAAAAAGCTCATTTTTACATTCAAAAATAAATAAATTAAATATTTTTGAAATAGCTGGAATTGCAAACTATAGCTTAATAGTTATAATTCGTAAATAATGCACGTAATTAAAAATAATAATCACGTGCTCATATTTTAATGACATAAAATGTTGCCAACAATCCGTACCAAATTTCAATAGTTGATTAATCAAGAATAAGACAATCATTGATCATAATTACAATGATAAAATATAATATATTTTTTTTAAATAAATTAATATTCTTTGTGTTTTGTTTTTGCTTATTATTTAGAAATATCCTCTTTTTTCCCTTCTTTTGAAAGAAAATTTAAAATTTTAAGCAGCAGGGTTTTTTTTTTATGATTTCCATCAAAAAAAAATTTTTTAATAAGGAAAATTATCGATAAATGATAAATCAATGAAGATATTATATTGTTATATAAATATTTTATTATATTGTTTTGATTATTATATTATATTATATTGTTGTTATATTAACAATTATATTGTTTAACGTATGCAAATAAAAAAAATTTAAAAAAGTCATAGTTATAAACAGTTTTATTTGAACTTTGTACAAAATTTATTATATTAAGGCAAGACAAAATAGTAGAATGGTAGCATTAAATGTTGCTACCATTTCTGAAAAGGGTCCAAAAATATTTTTTACAAAAATATAAACATTTATTAAAATGGATTGAGAAAATAAATTAAACCTACTTAGGAGAAAAAAAATAGGATTTACATTCATTAATGATTATATAATAATACTGTTCTGTGTTCATTGTCAGAAAATATTACACGTGTTAAAATAACATAGTTTTGTTCATCGTTTCTTAAGCAGAAATCATTGTTTTCTTCTTTCTGACTTTTCAGAAATTTCCTACTTTTCTCTCTTTTTCTTGTTACTAGATGGCAGCACCATAGTTAAACTTCTATCAGTTTTTGGTACTACGTTTGTGCATAACTTATCTTCAGTATTCAATGTAAAATTTCTTTTCATCAAAAAGCTTGCAGTTTTCCCCATATCAGAACAAAATATTGCATAAAATTGTCTTTTCTGTTGCAGCAGTTAGTAAAATATGATTCGAAAAGAGGTAGTAAAATGACCCATTTATAAAGCCATAGTAATAAAGGAATAAAAAAAAATACCTTTAATAAAATATGCAAGCATAGTTTTTTGGAATTATTTTTAACTGATAAATTAAATTTTTAACTGACCCTTAATAAAGAATTTTATACCCTTAATAAAAATATTTTTATTTATTCTTTTACAATACATTTTCAATAGTCTTTAAAAAAAAATTATGTTGCTTAATTCAAATTTTGAAATTGTTTTCAAAATAAAATATTATAAAATATTAATTATGTTTAAAAAATATTAATTATATTTAAAAATATTAATTGTTTTTAAAAAATATTAATTATTTTTATTTACTTTATTTACTTATTATTTTTATTTTTAAAATTTTTTTTAAAAATAATATTTACTTTACTTGAATTTTTATTATATATAATAAATAATAAATATAATTATATATATATTTTTGATAATTTTTATTTTTATTCAATTTATATTAATTTTTATTATTAAGTTTTATTGAACATTTTTATTTTAAATAATACTTAATTTTCTTTTAATTTTTTGTTTTTATTTACTTTTTATTTTTAATAATTACTTACTTTAATTTTATTATAAATAACAAATTAGTAATTAATAGTTTCCAAATAAATATAAATAATTAAAAGGGAAAATTTGCACAAATATAAAAATAATTAATAATAATTAATAATAAAAAATAATTAGTTAGTATTAAAAAATAATTAACTTATTATCCTATCTATTTCAAAGCAATGTTTCTAAAATATGTATAACAGGAAACGTAGCAGACATTTAAACAAAAGAAGAAAAAAATTCTTTCAATGCTTTTGTGTCATTTATTAGAGGTATTTTTTGATGGCTTGCATTCTATAGTTAATCAACAACAATGTCCTGACTTTCACCACTTGAGATCTGTTTTTTTATGAGTCACTTTTTATAATTTTTTTATAATGAGTCACATTGTCTGTGTGTTTTGTAGTGAGTTCAAGTCGCTTCAACTGAAGAGAGGCATGCACTTCGGGGGAGAAACGACGTGTATGACGTTTACTTGGAACTGGCCAATCGGAGATGGAAGACGTTAGTGACGTCACGTCCTTGGGGAAATCGAGGAACTGAAAAAAGAGGACAAGAAAAAAACTTGTTAATTATTTACAAATTGTTCGTTCTTTCACAAATAAAAGAAAAGTAAAAAAAGAAAAAATGTTGATAAAAAAACGACGAAAGTACAAGTCATTTTACTTTTGAATGGTTTTTTTATTTATTATTTTCTAGAGAAGAACTGAAGTTTTATTAATAAAAAAAAAAAAAATTTTTTTGGTTCCAAAAATTTAAAAAATCTTTGAATTTCTTAATTTAAATCAACATGCAATATAATAGATAGTATAATGATGGTTTCAAATATTATTTTATTATTCACAAGAATTAGATTAACAATAATAAATGCCTGATTTTTAAAATGTGAAGTTTTATTTTCAAAAAATATTTTTTACTGAATATTGCTACATTTTCAAATTTACAGAATTTATTAAAAAAAAATTATAAGAATGTAAACAAAATATGCATTAAATAAATAAGAAACATAATATAAATAAATGAAATAAAGCAATTCACATCACTATATCATTCGATGTTAATGCTTATTAGAAGTCAAACAGTAAGTATTGCATGAAAACGTAAAAGTAAAATTACTTGTGGAATTGATCGTAATAAATCAAATATAATGAACTTTTTAAATGCATAAATACATAATGCTATATGACAGATGACAAACATTTGAAAAATAATTAATAATTATATATCAACAAGTCATTATTGATTTCAAAACTATTTTATACGAACATTTATAGAAATTTTATACGAACATATATAAAACATTTTACTAGAATCCTTCAAAGCATGTATTGATTTTAAGCATCTTGTAAGCTTTTATAAGAAAGTTTATAAGCTATTTTATAAGAACATTTATAAACATTTTAATTTTCATAAATATTTTATCTTTATAAACATTTTATAAGAACCTTTATAAGTATTTTTATAAAATATTTTTGAAGTTCATTTCTTCTAACTTTTATAAGCATTTGATAAAAATTTATAAGTTATTTTATAAAAAATTTCATAAAATTTTATAAATATTTTTTTTAAAAAACATTTATAAGCGCTTTGTAATTTTTTATTTTATAAGAAATTTATAAGAACCTTTTTTTTGTTTTTAAAAACTATTCTATAAATTTATTTTATATGTTCTTTAATATATTGTATGTTAAAATAGTAATCATATGTTCTTTTCTTTAAAAATTCTTCTCCTTCTTTATAAATATTTTATAATAAACAATAAACAAAACATTAAATAAAAATTTTATTTTAATAATTTTAAACATTTATAAATGTTAACAAAACATTTTATAAATATTTTATAATAAATTTCTATAAATGTTCTTATAAAATGCTTATAAAAATTACAAAGCGTTTATACATGTTCTTATAAAAATATTTATAAGAATCTTTATAAGCATTTTATAAAATTATTCGTAAGCATTTTGTAACTTTTATAAGCATTTGATAAGCACATTTAATTTGCACTTTGCATTTTTAAGAATATTTATAAGCATTTTATAAAAGCATTTATAAGCGCTTTACAATTTTTTAAGCATTTTATAAGAACATCGAAAATATTTTATAAGAATTTTTATAAGCATTTTATAAAATTTTATAAGCACTGACGTAATGAGTGTTAGTATATTCCAATTATATTAAATGGATGAGTGATAAAATCTATCTTCTCATGAGGTGCATACCTAAGGAGTGGCTGCTGGACTCGAGCCCCCAAGCTCATTAGTGAAATGCGTGCATGTGTTCAAATTTATGACCACTTCTCACTTAGGCACAGTGTTTTTTCTGTTAGTTTTTAATATTTCAAAGCATCTGTGCTTTTCTTGTAAATGTCGTGCCTAAATTCTTCGATTGGATGGGCGGTTTTTTTTTTTCCTGATATAGTTTTATTAAATAGGGCTAATCTGAGTGAGACTTTATTAATCAGAAAGGTTTCGGGTCAAAACCCAGTTTTAAATGGATGTTTGTCTGGTTCGAATTCTTTAAAATTTAGGTCCCGGTCTAATAGGATCATAAATTTGCCAACATTGATTTTTCCGCGCCCTGGCTTCATCTTCAATGCTACACGCGCACCCTGGGTAATGCAAAAATGAGTAACGTCTGTTAGCTCTTGCCTTAAGGCATCCAAGACCAAGCTGTCTAAGTGTTTGCCAGCTGCATTGGCCAGATGAAAAAAATTTCATTAAATATTCGTCGGAATAGTGAAATGATTTAAATAATCAATAATCGATGAGTAATTTGATAATCGATGAGTTGGAAAAAGAGAAAGAAGACCCCTTTTAATTTTGCGGATAAGTTATTTATATAATTATTAAAAATAAAATTTATTTATATATTTTTTCAATACTTTTTAGGGTTAATGTTCGTTCCTCTATTCGATTAAAAGAGTGTAGTGTAAAACAGACTACATGGAAAGGATTATTAAAGGGATTTTAGACTGCGAGCATTTCTATTATTCATAGTTTAATGGTATTAGTGAGTTTCCTAAACAGATACAATATTTTTTGTTGAGATCTCCACCCCACCCCACCCTGAAAAAAAATTTTGGATGCGAGCTGTTTCATGATGGACAATTTAAGTTCGTAAACATATCTGAGATCTTTTAATTATTTTAATTTAAAAAAAAAATTAATTATTCTATTGTGGAAGTCGCAATTATATAAAATATTTCTTTTACGTGAAAATACTTGATTTTTTTTTTTTATTGTTGTTTAGTAACTCTGGTGAAAAAAATTTTTTGGCCGTTTGAGCTTTTGTAAAAGGAGAAAAAATATACCCAAATCAATATTTGAATAACCATTCTAATAAAGTAAAAGATGTCTGCCATTAATGATTCCTCGTGTATTTTATTCTCGATTAATCTATGAGACTTTAATAATCAAAAAATTATCAAAACAGTTTTAAATCGTTTTTACTTTTCTTTCTTTCTTTTTTTTTTTTTTTTTTTTTAATAGTATACATTCATAGTTATGAATAAAAATTTGGCAACAGTGATTTTTTTGGCAACACTCTTCACTGTTAACGCGAAAGGAGAAAACGGTGTACTATCATACAAAAAATTTTCAAACATGTGGTTGATTTCTTTTTTAGCTTCCATAAACATAAGTTGAATTTTTAAACATTCAGTATTTACATTCTATTAATAAATTTTCTCGTGTCATATTTTTCTTCCAGAATGATTCAAAAATAAAAATACATTTCATTTTCTAATTTAAAGTTTATAGTTAAAACTTTAATCTGACATAAGTTTCCACACGAATTTTTGTCAGACCTGTAAAGTAATAATATATAATCGCATCGGTGTTGCCAGTTTGGGCCAAGCATACTCCTCACGTGACTTTTACTTTGCAGTTTAATATATTCGATGATAATTGGCGATTTTTTTGTCAAACAATCTTTACTATTGGCGAGAAGGGAGAAACTATCCTTTTTCGGAATAGATGGTTCATTTTTTTTTTTTGTAACTGTCAATAAATGTAAATTAAATTCTTCTACATATTTAAAATTTATATTCTATGAATAAAACTTATTTGTTCTAATTTGTGCAATAATTCCATCCTAATGATTAATGAAATACTCAATTATATTAACTTTTGTAATGTTTTG
The DNA here is from genome assembly GCA_021605095.1 of Caerostris extrusa. NCBI lineage: Eukaryota > Metazoa > Arthropoda > Arachnida > Araneae > Araneidae > Caerostris > Caerostris extrusa. Next base: position 8,576 of record BPLR01006965.1, on the reverse strand, counting down.
TTATATTTCACACAAAAGATCTGATTTACAAACAAGATAACATTTCTTGTATCTTTAGCATGAAAACTCGAGAAGAAGAATTTTTCGGATTCGCTTCACTAACATGTTTACGTTTTTGAATAAATGACCGGGAAAAGAAGCCAAGGGCGATACAGCGCCAACTCTAACACGAAAAGGACCAGAGACGTTCTCCCATAACTTTCTGTTCCTTTAGAGGGTTGCGCGCCTGTTTTATTGCTACTCCTTCTCAGACTAAGTTTCCCACTCATTTGTGAACGATGCTGATTTATTGTGGGGGCCCAATTAGCTCTTCTTCTGGAACCGGTCGTCGCAGTGAGGAAGAATCTGTAACCGAAGCTCGTCTGAGGGCGGCGACCCTTCATCAGCGCCATTCATCACGTGGTATGCGCGTAGCGGCCCTCCGGGAAGCGGCGGGCGTTGGAACTACGAAGCACGAGCCGGCTAATGCGTTACATCACGTTTAGATTGGCTTAGATATCAGAAGCTGGTTGCATTATCGAATCGGATGGATATTTCTCAGTTTTAATTGACGTAATAATAGAAAAAGAAAACTCCTGGATTAAGTTATTGCAAACACAAGAGTTTTTTAAGATTTAGCGGGTTTAATTTAAACATGGTGACTAAGAACTTATTGGTGCTATGAAGAAAGCAGCGACTAATATGAGAACTTGTGCGAATTTTATGCATTTTTAATGAATATTGCTTTTCTTTTCTAATGCAGCAGCAACTCAAAAGAAGACAGTTATCTTCGGGCCATCCAGCAAGGACTGCACCGCTGTGATTCACTGATCACTGCCCAGGGGAGTGCGTGTAGCTTGAAGATAGGCTAAGGGAAGCAAGTCACATTATCCCGATAGGCTAGGGAAGCAAGTCACATTATCCCTGCAGTGCTCTACAATCTCACCACACCCCATCACTGTGCCTAGAGAGTTACCCCTTTACAGTTTGAGAATGATTGTGGGTGAGAAGAAGTTTGATTGTGCCCTGTAACGCTCTACAGTCCTATGATACCGGGTCCTGCGGCTTAAAAATGGATTCGAACCACAAACATCAAGGCACCACCAGGATTCGAACCCGAATCCTGTGGCACAGAGCGCCAGAGAGCTAGCCACTCCAGGCCCTCCTTAACTGAAAAAAAATAAATATAGAAAATTTAAATTTTTTTTATAATTTTATATGGAAAATTTTGGCTGTCTTATATGACTGTAGAGCATTGAGTGTAGGGCTGACAACCCTACCCCCTAAAATGAAAACACCTCTTGCTTCGGAATCTACCAGGTGCCGGACGCCCGTTATCCTACAAAGATTGCAGTGCCAGGGAGTTAGTTAATATGAAAAAGAAGCCGGCACTCACCATTGTGCTTTCTCTGGGTTGACGCAGCTGAGCGAGGCGAGGTCGAAGAGCTGGCCCGTGGGGCACTTGAGGGGAGGGAGGGCTTGTACTCCCTGCACAGCCAGAACCGGCTGCAGTCCAGGGCGTTGGGGTACAGGGCCTCGGGGCTGGGGGCAGCGGAAGCTGGCCTCTGCAACGGAATAAAGCGTCACTCAGTTAATAGCACCGCACATAAAATAATAGAGAGTTAGTAATAGAGAAAATATAAGTTAATAGAAAAGTTAACATAATAAGTATAATAACACATAAGTTAATGAGAAAAATGCAATTTACTTATATAATAACATACATAACCCAATTTTGCTGGTACACAACTCAATAAATGGGTAAAATCCCTCAAAATATACAATTTTGACAGTACTATTTTAAGGCCATTCACACTTGCCACAAGCATCGTTTCGCGGAGACTCTAAAATCTGATTTGTTTCAGTTTGGACGGAAAAACACAAAGCATGCGAAAACATTTGCGAACTCTCAGGGATAAAAAAATCTTCGCTCAGATAGAGTCGGTTTTTGTGAATCCCTCATCAAAGGATTTACTGTTTTGTGAAACACGATTCGAAGAGAGAGGGAGAAGGAGCTCGCTGGTAATGATACACATATAAATTATAACTATATAAATAAATGTAACTTATAACTTTGATTTATAAAATAATTCATGAGATATCATTAAGGTTAATTTTAAAGTGTACTTTTTAAAGTAAATTTTTGCAATATTCCAAACCTTAAATTTAAAAAACAATTTTAAAGAATTTTAAAATTAGGCTTAGGAAACGAGGAACAGATTGACTAATATGAATAACAAAACATATTCTGAAACAATAGAATATAAAATTCTTTTTTTAAATAAAAAAAGCCCCGTAACAAGTGTTATTAATTGAGTATATAACTTATACTTTGATTTACAACTACATTTCATGAGATATCATTCAGGTTAATTTTAAGGTTTACTTTTTTAAAGTAATTTTTGCAATATTCCAAATCTTAAATTTCTCGGAATAAATTTATCCTATTTTTAACCAATGAATTTTTAAAATTAGGCTTAGCAAACGATGAACACTTTGACCAATATTTATAATAAATCATATTCTGAAACAATAGAATAAAAAAAAAAATTTTAAGAAAAAAAAAGCCCGTAGCAAATGTTATTAATTGAGCATAGTTTTTGCCCTCCTATAAAAAAGACATGTCATTTACAAAGTCAAAACATTCGAAACTCTGGAAACAGGCGACATGCACAGCGACCAAATCAATGACACGGTCCATCAATCCAACAGTCCAAAAGACATTTTCAACATCAACCTAAGTTTAATAATTGAATTTAACTTTATAAAATCAAGTAATACTTCTAAATATAACTTATAACTTTGATTTATAACACAATTCATGAGATATCATTAAGGTTAACTTTAAAATGTACTTTTATTGAAGCAAATTTTTTTTTAACATTCCAGGTCTTAAATTTCTCAGAATAAATTTATCCTATCTTAATCAAAGAATTTTTAAAATTAGGCTTAGCAAACGAAGAACACTTTGACCAATATTAATAACAAACTATATTCTGAAACAATAGAACATAAAATTCTTTTTTAAAAAAGCCCCGTAACAAATGTTATTAACTGAACATAAAGTATACTTCTTTAAAGTAAATTTTTTGCAATATTCCAGATCTTAGAATAAATTTATACAAACTTGATCAATGAATTTTTAAAATTAGGGTTAGCAAACGAAGAATACTTTGACACTACACACACACGAATATTAATAAAATCATATTCTGAAACAATAGAACATAAAATTCTTTTTTTTTTTTAAAGGAAAAAAAAAAAAAAAAGGCTATTAGCAAAATGTTATTAATTGAGCATACTTTTTGCCCTTCTATTAAAAGACATGTCAATTACAGTGTCAAAACACTCGAAGCTCTGAAATAAGGCGACAGTCACAGCGACCAAATCAATGACAAGGTCCGTCAACCCAAGAGTCCAAAAAGACAGCGTGTCAATCAGAGGGTAAATTACAAGATAACAACCAATAACAGCGGATGAAACCTACCTGGTGAGATGGGTCTTTCATACTGTCGTTCTTGGCCTGAAATAGACAAGAAAAAAACTATGATGAGAATTTTTAATTGTGGCAAAATGCCCAATAAAAAGAAAAAGATTTTATGCTTTCCACCAATTAAGTTTTTTTCTATATAATTATGCCAACGAAAAAAAAAGTTAAATAGCTTACTTACAAAAAAAATTGTTAAAGAATACTTTTAAATCCCGTGGAAGTAGTTTTTAGTGAAAAATTCAATGATACAGAAATAAATTATAGCTTTTACCTCATTAAAAAATCATTTGTACTACGTTTTAATGTGAAAAAAAATTATTTTAATTATCCACTTTTTAAAAAACATTCTAGTTTCTAGATATAATTCCCACTTTTCAAACTCATAACAAGAATTGGAATAAAAATCATATATAATCATCACTAATAATATAGTCTAAAAAAAACATCACACGTAATCAAATTACAGTAATTTAAATGACACTCATATTTGTTTATGAATAGCAAAACAGAGAAAATAATATTTTGACATCGTCTAATTTCTTAATAGAATTATTTTTGTTCCCGTTTTGATTAACAGAATATTCATACTAATTAAATTCTGATTTCCTAATCTTTAAAAAAAATAATCAAAATGTATAATATAATATTAGTAGAGTTATATTTTTTATTTTTTTCAAATCAATAGTCAAGAAGGATAGCTTAGTAAAATTTTGTAGATAAAATTTAAAAGTAATTTTTTTCAGTAATATTTTAAAAAATTATGTTATTAGTTGCAATTGCCAAAATGTTTTTTCAATACTTGAAATGATACATAAACTTAATTTTAAGAACAAATAATTTGAGCTGCTCGTTGTCATTGAAGCTCACTTTATATGTTTATATATTATATAAACACATAAACAGTTTTATATGTTTATAATTTGTATTTATATCTTATAACTAATAATGTTATAACATATAAAAACAGTTTTATAGGTTTTAATTAACAATTGCTAACAGTTTAATATGTTATAAATAATAATTGTTAGCAGTTTTATATTTTATAATTAATAATATATAACAGTTTTATATGTTAATAACAGTTTATATAAACTTATAAACAGTTTTATAGACTATAATTAATAAATGTTAACAGTTTTATATTTTAATAACTGTTTATATAAACTAATAAACAGTGTTATATTATATAACTAGTAATTTTTATGACAGTTTTATATGTTAATAACTGTTTATATAAACTTTTATAAACAGTTTTATATGTTTATAATTTGTATTATTATATACTTTATACTATAGTAGAAATTTCTACCAAATTTTTATCTAAACATAATTAAATAAATAAAAAGAATATTGATATATTTGAAAACATTTACTAAAAATGTTCTTAATGTAAAATGTTTTATGTTTAAATTTATTTAATAATATTTATTATTTGTTAAAATTTGAGACAATGGAAATATGAAAATATCCTGATAAAAAAAAAAAAAGAGAAAAAATTCTTTTAATGCTTAAATCTTAATTATTCAATTAATTTTTATTTCTTTTTTCTTTCAAGACAAACTCTTTTAACATTTTCATTAAATGTCACTCGTCTGTCAAATTATGATTTATGCTTTATTATTATTATTATTATTATTATTTTGTTACTGTTATAAATAGTAATATTTAGTTACATTAAAACATTATTTTTTAGTTACATTAAAACTATTGTTTTATTATTGCTATTTTGACTAATTTTTGCCCTTTATTTTTTTTTTAACTATATGTTACTTTCAACTGTAAACTTGGAGCTGTACATTTTGGTCATAAAGAAGAAAAAAAAACTGATCGATTTACAATACGCATTGATTGATAACTAATTTTTAATATAATGGGAGTTTTAAAATGTGCCCCAACTTTCTCTAACATCTTCTGTCTGTACTTAATCATCATTGTTTGAAATGTAGAATATAAATCTTATATCTTCTATTTTTGAATACCATAAAGGAAACATACCAGTTGGTGAAATATCTTTATCCACAATTCCTGTTATACCGGCATGAGTTCCACTGGAAGACCCAACAGATCCAATAGATTCTACTCTTGAAGCAGGCCCACCACCAGAAGTTCCCGCATCACTGGGTCTACTTCCACTACCAACAGAACTACTAGTACTTCCACCTATTCCGGAACTACCTCTACTACCACTACCAGAACCACCAGGAATTCTGCTTCCGGTTCCACCAGGAACACGACCTCACACTCCAGATCCTCCTGTTCCACTTCCTCGAGATCCAGATCCACTTCCAGATCCCTGTTCCAGTTCCTCGAGATCCAGATCCACCTCAGATCCTCCTGTTCCACTTCCTCGAGATACAGATCCGCCTGTACCACTTCCTGAGATCCAGATCCACCTCCAACAGGCCCTCTATTTCCAGCTCCAGGCCCCCTATTTCCACCTGTGCCTCTATTTCCACTACCTCGACCTCCACTTCCAGAACTTCCTGCTGACCCTCTTGTACCTGATCCACTTCCACCAAAATCTCCGGAACCTCCTCTGGTACCTGATCCTCCACTTCCAACAGAACCTCTTGCACCTGAACCACTACCCCCAAAATCTCCAGAACCTCCTCTGGTAAACCATTTTCAGAACCTCCTCCACCTGATCCGCCATTTCCAGAACCTCCTCTGGCACCTGATCCACTGCCTCCAAAATCACCAGAACCTCCATTGGCACCTGAACCCCCACCTCCAGATGCACCTCGTGTACCGGAACTACCACCTCCAAAATCACCTGCACCCCTCGAATGTCTGATCCGCCACTTCCTGCAGCACCTCCTGCACCTGATCCACCAGCACCAGCACCAGTGGCACCACCTCTTGTTCCTGATCCACCCACTCCAACAGAACCTCTACTGTCTGTACCACTCGGTGCTCTTCTTCCATCTCCTCCTGAACCACGAATATCACTTTCTGGACCTGATTTGGGGCCATCACTTCTGGAGCCATGAATTTCTCCCCTTGTACTTCCACTTGCACCATGGCTTTCAGTAGAAACGCTACCACCGATGGGGATGGTACTTCCAGCACTTGGACTGGTTGACGCACCACTTCTTCGGATGCCTGTACCACGGCTGGTACCTTTGATGGGCGGCGGGGACTGGGATCCAAAGCCAGAAGACGCAGATCCTCTCCTGTCCCAGCCTAAGATGGAATAAGATCTTAGTAGCTTGTACAATAGCGTTTTCAGGTGAGAGTGCTTTTGGTGCAAAAGTGCGTTCTTTGATTGTCATCCGTGCATCTGGTGAAAGTGCGTTGGTGCAACAAAAGTATGTTCTCCACATTGCATTCCATGCATCAGGTGCAAGAGGTGAGTGCCAAAGTGTATATCCCTTTTTGCGTTCTGTGCATCAGGTACACGAGGTGAGTGCCAAAAATGTGTAAAACAACAGTGCAGCATAAAAATTTTGTGCATATGAATCAAAATTCTAATTATAACTTTATGAAGATATAAATGCCATGTGCAAAGTTTTTAAATATAAAACATTTTGCGACTTTATCTTTAAAAATACAAAAGTTATAATAATAATAATAAATGATTTAATCAGATTCTTTATTCTAATTTTTCTCCTTGTATCTTGAGTAATATTTTTATGTTAAACGTTTAAAGTATAATATGACGCAGAATGTTTATATATTTTAAAAACAATATCAAAAAGCATTTAAAGCCATCTTATGAGAATGGTAAAATCGTAGAACAGGGGGCTGTTGGTTTGGCGACAAACATTCGTTACGCCAAAGTTCACCAAGTAACAGGTTGCGATTATAAGTGAATTGCAAACAGTACAAGAAACCCAGGTTACCACATTTGGCGACTTATTGCTAGTTGGTACTACAAAACGTCGTCAAATTCCAATGGCCCTATTTTGCGCTTTGGCCACGAGAACATAAATCCATCTAAAATATTTAAAAGCCATCTAACAATAAAATAATTTTTTATTTCTATGAAAATAAATAAAAAATGGTGTCTTTTATTTTTAAAAGTTAATCTTTATCTTGAAAAACCCTTTTTTGAAAAGTTATAAAACAAATATTTCAAACAATTTAAACATAGATTTATCAAAGCTTAAAATGTCTTGGACAGCCTTGAAAAAACATATTGGATGAACTTTATTTATAAATTATAATTAAATGAACTGCTCATGAATACATTCCAACTTACTTTAAAGAACTTCCTTTTTTTTTAACGTGTTTCATTCCATATAAAAAGTGTGTATAGTTAAAGTGCACACATTTGAAAGATTCTACTATTGGCACAACATAATAGATAGTTTTGGCGTAGCAACAGCAAGTAAATAAAATTATATTTTTATAAGTATATTCATAATACAATTTCGCAATACTACTGTGTCCAAAAGTAAGACCAATTTTCAATTTAAAATTCCCGTGGGCTTATAGAATTTAAATTTTTTCTTCTTTTTTTTAGGTTGCTCGCACTGTCCTTGACATCTGTGTGAAATTTGACGTCAAAATATTCATTAGTGTTTGAATTACGATTGGCTTTGTGAGACGCTAAAACTGATTCTGGCGAATTTTTAAAATGTCTGAATTCATTGAGCAAAGAATTTGTTTTAAATTTTGTTTGCGGAAACGTATAGAATGTTGAAGAAGGCATTCGGTTACCATTCCTATATCGGAAAGAAATGCTTAGAAATGATATAAACAGTTCAAAGAAGGCAAACAACGCGAAAAAACGAAGAGCCCATTGGTCGACCACCCACCTCAACCGACGAAGCTCACGTCTACAAAATTAAAGATTTTTACTTGCAAACCGTCGATTTACAATTAGAGACCTTGTTGATGATGTTGGAATTTCAAAAGGATCGGTTTATTCCATTTTTGGGCTTCAAATCTTGATTGTTACAGAAAACACTGAATGCGTCAGCTTACACATTGCATTGATACTTCGTGACTGTTTCGCCAAAAATGGAACCCCTATCGTTCCACAACCACCGTATTCACACCGTCCGACTTCTGGCTATTCCCCCAACTCAAAAGACCACTCGAGACACCGTTGTGAGTCGATTGAAGAGATTCGCGCTTTGAGGCCATCAATGCCGATGATTTT
>BPLR01006963.1:0-33915 GCA_021605095.1 Caerostris extrusa | reverse complement strand
GTTACGTATTGCTATCAATGAATTCACTCAAATCATATTTTCTGTTACCTAAAAGGACTAACTAATGACATGGATACAGTATAATGGTATAGATTAATTACCAAAATTTGTTCAGTCTATATGCTACACATTCCATACCATTTTTGAGACTTCTTTTTCGTAAATTTCATCAAAATGTGTAATAATCATGGCGTTTTTTGCTATGCGCGTTTATCATAGTACGGTCATTCTGTGGAGTTTTTCATCAGTCTAGAAAGTTTGTCGTTAAAGAAATTCCTGAAATATATTATGAAATTTAAATTCCAAAGAATCAAAACTCCTTCATTGGTATATAAGTACTAACTACCAACTAAAATAATTATTTTAGATTTCACAATTCCCTCTCCACTACATAGCTACAAACAATTTAAAACGAACTGTAGTGCATCTTAATTGATAACGATTCGTTGTAATTGTAATTCGTTGTTAGCAATAAGCACTTACTAAGAATTTCTGCAACTTACATTGCTGAAATAACATGTCCTGTATCGCATTGAAAATTTTTATGTTATGCGAAGAGATTAATTTATACTTTAAATATTTCTTCTAGCACATTTTTGTCATTAAGGATTTTATTGAGTACCAAAATACTCTATACCTCAACAATATCAAGTTAGTTCATTGTAGAATATTTGTTAAACATGCACAAATCATATTTTTTTCATACATATATTTTTTCATCATAACTTTTTTAATATTTAACTTAACCAGAATAACTGAAATGTTTGTGGTTAAAAAAAATGAAGAATGCAATTAAAATGTAATAAAAAAATCTATTTTCAATTCAATATTGAAGGAAGAGAATGTGGAAAAAAAAGAAGAAGAAGTAGACAAATTTATATATAAATTATTAGCGGGGAAAAAACTTATTATAAGCGAACTACCGGAAAAAATGTCGATTTTACTGCAGACGACATACTTTTTAACCCTTATTAATTAAATTGTTAATTATTACCTGGTTGTCATAGAGTTGACAAAAACTTGGAATTATTTGAGAGTTTGTTTGTTTTGCAAAATACTCGTATATGACGATGTTTTATTGTGAAGTTGGTATTATTTTTTCTCTTTAAGTCAATCAATCTTATGCCATTTTTTCTCAGATATCAAATTTTTCCAATTTTATTCAGTTGTCAACCGCGGTTTAAAATTTGAAGTTTTGTGTCTCATAAAAGAAAGTTAATATTTTTACAGTTTTTAGAGCATCAACATTATTATACACTCCAGTTCTCTTTTTAATTGACTATTCAGTTAAATATTGTAGAAAAATATATTTTTCACTACTGCTTTATTTTTTTGTTGTTTTAATGATGAACCGGTTTTTAGTTATGAGTGTTATCGTTTCATAATAAACGATAAGTGAGTAATTAACATTTTGACATTTTCAAAATATTACGAACAAATTGGTACCTACATTCTCAGCAAAAATATTCCATGGAATTCAAATAAAGTGATGTACTACTGTGCCCAAAAAGTAAGACCAATTATTTTTTTTTTCAAAACTCTCTATTTATTCTCCAAATTTATTTCATCGCCTTCAAAGTAATCCTCCGGGACACAATGCACCTATGCCAACTTTTTTTCCAATCCTCAATGCATGCTAAAAAGTCATCGGCAGGGAATCTCTTCACTTCTCAAACCATAAGCCCCGGTAATTTTAAATTGAAAATTGGTCTTACTTTTGGACACAGTAGTATCCGTCTGCAAGCATTACAGCGTATATTAAAAAACTCTCTTTATTTAGAGAATCTACTTAATAAAGTTAAAAGATATATATAAAAAAATATTCATTATCTCAAAAGCATCATCTGATTTATTTTTTAGAGAATAAAAAAAAAAAAAATGAATCCATTCGTGTTTTTTATGCCCCCACCCCTGAAGAATCACTTTGGTTTCACATTGAAGGCGCAGCAGCGACATTGTTATAAAAAATAAAATGACTACAATATTTTAATAAATTAATTATTTAATTATTAATTTATTTACTTTAATAGTTAAATTGTACTTCAAATCACTAACTGTCATAAATCCATGAATAGATTATTTATCCGTCGGCAAGAATTACAACATATAAAAACTATCTCTTATTTTGAGAATCTACTTAATAAAGTTAAAAAGATAAGTATTATATAAAAAAATATATTCATTATCTCAAAAGCATCATCTGATTTATTTTTAGACTCAAACTTCCAAGTATAACGTTTAAATTGTAGTTCAAATCTTTAACTGTAATAAATATATGAGTAGATGATTTATTCGTTGGCAAACCTTACAACATAGTACATCTCTTAAAAAAAGAACGTCAAAAAATAGATATAATCATTATCTCAAAGAATCACCATGCTTATTGTTAGAGACTCAAACTTTCAACTGTAACATTTTAACCGTACTTCTATGTACTTTTGACTGGTCTTCTAATGTATGATTTATCCGTCAGCAAGCATTACAACATATATAAAAAAAACTCTCTTATTTGAGAATATACCTAATAAAGTTAAAAGTTAAGTATTATATAAAAAAGTATATTCATTATCTCAAAAGCGTCATCATGCTTATTGTTAGAGATTCAAACTTCCAACTGTAATGTTTAAATTGTACTTCAAATCCTAAATAATAAATCCATGAGTAGATGATTTATCCGTCGGCAAGCATTACAACATATATATAAAAAAAAACTTTATTTAGAGAAACTACTTAATAAAGTTAAAAGATAAGTATTATATAAAAAAATATTCATTATCTCAAAAGCAGCATCTGATTTATTTTTTTAGAGAATAAAAAAAAAATGAATCCATTCTTGTTTTTTATGTCCCCACCCCCTGAAGTTTCACATTGTAGGGCGCGCATCGACATTATTATAAAAACAAGCGTACGTAAAATTAAAATTATCCCCGCACCCTTACAGGGGCATCGATTGCTATTGGACAATCATCACGCCGAACGACAACAGCATCGGGAGATGGAAAAAGGAAAAAAAAAAACAGAAAAAACGGGAAATAATAATCCGAATTATAAATGACCGTTCAAGAAAAACACAGTCGTCGGAGACGCCAAGCCAGAAAACATTGATTTCCGTTCGAAAGAGGGGGGTAAGGGGGTCTGTCGAAGAAAAACTCACACACAAACACACTTCCTTTTTTAAAAAAAAAAAAGCATTTCATAAGATCTTGTTAAGCAGCAGAAAAAAATAATAATACAATAAATAAAAATATAAAAGGGAACAGAGGCGTAAAATCGGAAATGCATACATAATAACAAATAACTTTAGGTCTGAAGCGCGTGCTTTTGCTATCATAAATAAAAAAAAATATCATCAAATCGTGAAAAGAACCCACGAGAGAGAGAGAGAAAAAAAATAAAAAAAATTTTAAAAAAAAAAAATTGGAAGAAGTAACCGTTTTCTTTACTTTGATTGTGACCCGTGCTGTCAGATTTGAATAATTGCCACTGCAGGTTTTTCCCTTCCTCGCGTACAATAGCATGGGTTGTAATTTTCAAGTTACTTCCACAAGGAATTTTATCAGTAATGAAAAAAATGAAAATAAAATTAAAAAAAAAGCCGGTACTAATACATAAAATAAAAAACAGGTAAATGGTGAGATTCGAGTCATATTTGGGTGCTAATACATTCATCATTTTGTGTGGGTGACGGTACATCCCGGTGTGGGGTAGGGATTTTTTTTTTTTTTTTTTTTTTTTTTTTGTGCAATTTTTTTAAAGAAAAGAAAAAGATTGAGTGTGGATTTTTTTTTCTTATTGTAACCTGGTATTTTGTCATTTTTTTTTTTTTTTTTTTTATCAATAAGCTAATGATATTTCTTAGAGATAAATTTTTTATGCTTGTTTGTCGCCTGGGATTGTCATTTTTTTAAAAATTATTTTTTTATTTTTTATGGATTCATGTCCTGTGTAAAGGATGTTGTCTGAAAGGTTTGTAATATTTTACGTCTCGCCCTTCGCGTCTCAGTGAACAAATATGGCGAAATTAAGAGTTTTCAAGAGTTGATACATTCCGAAATTGTACAGTAGGATTTTATGGATGGTGCTTTATTTTTAGAATCAGAGGCGTCAAATCACACTCATTGTCAAAGAGTGTGATTATGTTTGGAAAAGGATTTTTAAACTGATGCTTCATCTTTGTACGTTTGCGAATCAATCATAATTTTATGAATTGAATTTAGATTATGTTTGAATGTTTAATAAAGTGGATGTTTAATATAAAGTAAATAAATAGGACTCTATACGTCAGATAATAAGTATTGTCAAATATAAAGCTCAATGTGAATTTTACTACATTGAAATATCACATTTAGCCGGTTTCCAGCCTAATAATGAGTTGATTTAAAACACTGCAAGTTTTACAATTTTCATTGCATTATTTTACAAACAAACAGTATGACTGATTATAAAAGATATACACAGTAAAAGGAATTGCTGTAAATGTGACCAATTTTAAATTTTAAACTCCCGGGGCTTATGGAATTTCAATTTTTTTTTAGGTTGCTGAGACTGTCAAATATTCCCGTCAAAATATTCATTAGTTTCAGTTAAGCTTTGTGGAGACGCTGAAACTGATTCCGGCTATTTTTTGAAATGTCTGAATTAATTGAACAAAAAACTTGCATTCAATTTTGTTTGAGGAAACATATAGAATGTTGCAGAAGGCATTCGGTGAGCATTCCTATATCGAAAAGGAATGTTTAGAAGTGGTATAGACAGTTCAAAGAAGGCAGAGAAAGCGTTGAAGACGAAGAGCCCTCTGGTCGACCCTCTACCTCAACCGGCGAAGCTCACGTCCAAAAAATTAAAGATTTGGAGCTTGCAAACCGTCTATTTACAATTAGAGACCATGCTAATGATGTTGAAATTTTAAAAGGATCAGTCAATTTCAATTTGGGCCTCAATTTTGGGTTTTCGGTACTCGATTTGTACCGAAAACACTGAATGCGGCAGCTCACATTGCATTGATTCTTTGTGTTTTTTTTTCGCCAAAAATGAAACCCATATCGTTCTACAACAAACCGCATTCACACCGTGAGACTTCTGGCTATTCCCTAAATTCAAAAGACTACACCGAGGACACCGTTTTGAGTCGATGGAAGATATTCAACGTGAATCGCCGCGCGCTTTAAAGGTCGTCTCTGCCGATGACTTTTCAGCATGCATTGAGGATTGGATAAAAAGTTGGCATAAGTGCATTACTTTAGATGGGGATTACTTTGAAGGCGATGAAATAAATTTGGAAGAACAAATAAAGAGTTTTTGAAAAACAAAATGGTCTTACTTTTTGGCCGCAGTAATATGTTGTAATGCTTGCCAACAGATAAATCATCTATTCATGGATTTATTACAGTAAAGATTTGAAGTATACTTTAAACACTTACAGTTGGAAGTTTGAGTCTCTAACAATAAGCATGACGATGCTTTTGAGATAATGAATATATATATATGTTTTGAAGTGATGCTTATTTTTAGTTTTATTAACCAGAGTTTCTAAATAAAAGGGTTTTTGATACATTTTATAATGTTTGCCGTTTGATAAAAAACATCTATGAATGGATTTATTACAATGAAAGGTTTAGTTTGTTTTTAATTGAATTATAATCAACTCCTTCAGACTTATTTCTTATACTTAAAATATCTAATATTATTCAATATATTCTTTCAAGTCATGTAGTACATAAAGTCTGTCGTAAGAATTGGGAAAAAAAAAAAAAACAGGGCTTTTATATGTTAATGTATCCCATTTGTTTATGCAATGTTTATATAAGCATGTAATTAAATCTATTTAAAAAAGGATTTTGAAATACATTTTATAAGAGCAAAAAGGAATAATTGTCTTTAATCTAATTTCAATAAATAGTATATTTTATATTATTTCGTCAAAAAATGTCAGTTTTAAAGCTTCTCATTAGACCCTTATTTGAGAAAAAAAAATCATTCATCCTAGTTTGATCCAATGGTTATGCTTTTACATATAAATATTTGTTTGCAAAATGTATTGGATTATCAGGCTTCATTTCTTTTCATATTAACAATTAAAAATATAGCTATAATGTTCTGAGAAAAAAAATAAAATTTTAAGAATCATACTAAAAATATAGTATGAACTATTTAGAATGTCCTATTTATTCATGTGTTGTGTTAATGTGTATCATGTGCAATTGCCATTTGTATTATTGAAAGCATTTTTGACTTCTTACTGAATTTTTTTGATTTAAGCCTTCTAATTTCGGTGGGAACTTTATCTTTTTGTAGAAATTATATAAAGAAAGAAAAGGAAAAAAATTATATATTTAATCATCTTGTCAAAAAGTTTGCCATTTCTGAAAAGTCTGCTTTAAGGAAAAAGAGTAAATGGTTTTTTTTAAAGTTCTAAGGAATAATTCCAGTTCTTTGGGTAGAAAAATAAAAGTATTCATATTTTTACCAAATGTAGGTATATTATGCAATTCACAAAAAAAAAAAAAAAAAAAAAAAAAAAAAAAAAAAAAATCCGCAATGCTTTCAAAATAAAAATAAGGCTTTAATACTAATGAATGATACAATTCATCGTAAGTCCCTCGCATAAGTAACTGTTTTTGAGAACTTTTAGCAGTTTTTTTTATTAATAGTGCTCACAAAGCTGTTACTTCACTCGCAAGAAAATCTTTGTCTTGTCGCCCAATTCTGTTTCTCAAAGCAGCTTCTAAATTTGTCACATATTCATGATCTTCATTCTTCTGACATTTGAATTTCCTTTTTCCCTTCCACAGTTTAAAAAGTCTTCATTAACAATATTCAATCTTCATTAACATCATTTCTAACAATAACAGTTAAATGCAACTTTTATTCTTTGCTTTCTTTGAAGGAATACAGTTTTCATGTTATTGTAATAAAAGGAACATTTCTCAAAATTTTGCAAAAACTGTCTTTGAAATATTTGTGATGAAACAAGGACTTAAAAAAAATGTTTTTTTTTATTATTTATTTATTTATTTTTGCTTAAATCATACACGAAATTATTGGCCTTTTTAAAAATTGATTTTAATAATATTTATCATAATACATCTCGATTATAAAATTATGTATTAACTCCATTTTATGAAACTCTTCTTTAGTCGCAATTGTTAGATGAAAACTGAGGTAAACGATATAGAAAATATATTATTATGAAAATTCAATAGGTATTTTTTGTTAACTACATAAAAGTTTCCAGCTGCTTTTTGAAGATAAATATGTAATATTATAGTTGTAGTCATATAAAATTTTCATTTGGTTTGTCAGTTGGGTTGAAAATCTAAATTTTCATCTTATCAATGTAAGTCTTCTTTTATTCAGTTATTGACACATTCACATCTATTTTTAAATTATTGAATTTCTTCCATTGCTATTAAGATTCTTGTTTTACTTGGTTTCGAGGTATAATGCCTTTTAGTTTTAAATCCTTTCGAAATCGGAAAAATAATTAGTTATTTCCTAATAAAAATATAAATAACTAAATATAGAAACAATATAAATAACCAAATATACAAATAATAGAAATAACTAAATATTATTATTAATATTTAGTTATTTCCGTTATTTTAAATGCTTCGTTTTCAAATTTTACTCCAATATTATTTGTGACGATGCTATTTTCTCACAAATGCGTCTGAGAAAAAATTAATTTTATTTTATGTTCTGATAATTATCAAAACGACTTCATTGAAATTGTCTTAAAAATTTAAACATCTATTTTATTACCAACAAAAACATGGCTGATACAATTGATTACAGCATCTAAAACTATTAGTATTATTATTTTGGAATAAAAGGATCCAACTCTGTTGAAACAATACAAAGGAAATATTAATTTAAAGTTTAAATGCTATTCATTTAAGAAGATTTTGTTTAAATTAAAACTAAATAACTCTATTAATCCATCTCATAAATATTTTTGATAAACGAATGTGAAATGCCATTGTGTGTTTAAATCTTTGCCATTTTTAAATTTGCTTTCAACTCAAAAATTTTGATTGAATGCTTTTCATATCACTCTACTAAATTCGCCTTTATTATTTTAAACAACAGTATTTCAAAGTAAATAATTTTCAATAAAATGCATCTGTGATGAGATGCTTTCATAATTTTTTGGAAAAAAAAGATTGTGGTCTTTTAATGATTAGAAATATTAGACACTGACTCTCACAACAATCACATATGGAGATAATATGAGAACTACAATGAGAAGAGTTGGAGGATTTGCACTTGAATACATACTTTTATCAATTTGAATAACATTTTTAAATAAGCAGGAGCAGCATTCACTCTGTCAGTAAAAGTTGTTACGCACATCTGAATAACTGTTAGAAGATAAAGACGAAATATTTACTGTGAATTCGCCAGAGAATGATTCCAGATTCGAAGTAACAAGGCACTTAAACAAAAGGCAGAATTATAAAGAGCAGACAATGCGTGTCGTTTTCGTTAAACGGAGTTTTGCTTATTGTTAAATAGTACAGCGGAGTTTTAAATAAGTTTGCATTGTTCATTCGATTGTTGTTGGATCAGGTAGTTTATGACTTCACTCATTTGTGATTATGGGAGGTCTAGCTATGGATGGTTGTCAATAAATAACGACAACACAATGAAGACTGTGGCATTGAATGAAACTGAAGCATTGTAGATTTTTGTTAGAAAATAATGATGGATCCTTTATGTAAGATTTTAAATTTATATCGGATATTTTGACATGTTTGCTGTATGAGCTCTGATTGTAATAGGATTGTTTTACCTTAACTTTTTAGAGCTAAATAATTCTCAGACACAATTATCATTTCAGTAAATATATGTTTAAACAAATAGATATTTCATAGGTAATTTGAGATATTCCACTGATTGTTTTATAGAAATAAAAATATTCTCTCAAATCACAAAGACATTATATGCTATTAAATGGGATGTATGACAATATGTCGCGAATCTTACATACAATGAAATTATATAGTTCCGTAAAAATCATTTTATTGCCCCATCTTGGTGCAATTGTGATAATCGCCAAATTTGTCTTATTTCTTGATTTACGCTATTTGGAATTACGCTGAAATTGGACATACCAGATTTGACGGTTCTATAGCTACAAAAAATCGCCACCAAAAGTGTGATTCAAACTGTATTCAACTCGGTAGATTATTTTCTTAATGTTAGACATATTCAAACACTAAGACTATATACGAGTAAGTTTATCCTTTGTATTTTTTGTGATAATCGCTGTACCACATGGTTTATGGATATTTGCCACAAAAATGGGTGATGGAGGAGGAAGCCTTCCGGGAGCACATCTAGAGGGAAAGGCTCCACATTTGTGAATTCTATGAGGAAAAAACCTGAAAAATTCCTATTAGGCACCCTGATTGTAGTCGCGAGACGCTTATGCAGCTGTCACAATCGTCTCGAATCTCCCGGTTTTTAAAGCAGTGACAGCAATGAAAGCCTGTCATCGCAGTCTTTTTTGAAACGCAAGCTGCACGTTTACCCACAATCAGGTGATTATCTTGCGTTCTTATTATGCATTTTTCACTCGTTTTTCCCAATCAAATGCAAAGTTTTTGACGTTTTTCTTATTTTTTAATTAATTATGTCACTTTCGAGTAGAATTATGCTCTTTATATGCTTTTTTAACATATGAATAAAAGCATTCTTCTTTGTGAAGAGCAAAAATAACAGCCTTCGACGTATAATTTAGTTTTCAGTAACACAATAAAGAAAAAAATAATTTTAATGATGCAGACGATAAATAATCTCTATTTCGAACGGATGCCATTCAGTTTTTTTTAAATTATCATTAATTTAATTTTAACTCATGTAATTATAAAAATCTTTACAAAAATGTCTAAACCCCCCTCTGGTATAACAGAATTAAATTAAATTTTCAGAACAGCATAGATAATATTTATTTATCAATATTGTTTACATAGGAAATTTACCTTCACGTGACAAATAACTACCCCCAATATATAAAAGCAATAATATGCAAGATATCTATATAAAATATATAATTAAAATAGATATGCAAGATATGTTTCAAAAAATAAAGCAACTGTAATTTGTAAATAATTCCAGTAATTACTTGAATTCCCTTTTTTTCTAACAACTATGATTCTAATTCTAATGATTTTCTTTGCAGTTTTTATAGATATGTATAAAAATTTTGTGATAGTTCTTTGGGGAGATGGATTTTACTTTTTAAAATATGAGATGCAAGTTTAGATATAATAAGAGGTATAGGTACCCTTGTTGAATATGCATTTTTTTACTCGTTTTTCCCAATCAAATGCAATTTTTGGCGTTTTTTCTTATTTTTTAATTAATTATGTCACTTTCGAGTAGAATGTTTAAAGTCATGGTCTCCATATGCTTTTTTTTTTTAATTCCGACTATTAGTTCACACTTTCCCTATATACACTGAAGTGACAAAAGTCATGGGATAGCAATATGCAAATTTTCAGATGGCAGTAGCATTGCGTAGAACAGGTATAAATGCGCAGAGCTTTCATTTCTGTTCAAGTTATTCATGTGAAGAGGTTTTGACGTGATGATGACCGCACGACGGGAATTAACAGACTTTGAAAGCGGAATGTTAGTTGGAGCTAGACGCATGGGTCATGCCATTTCGGAAATCGTTAGGAATTCAACATTCCCAGATCCACTGTGTCAAGAGTGTGCCGAGAGTATAAAATTTCAGGCATAACATCCCACCACGGACAGCGCAGTGGTCGACCGCCTACACTTAATGACCGAGACCGGCGACGTCTGCAAAGAGTCGTAAATTCTAACAGACAAGCAACACTGCGTCAAATAACCGCAGAAATCAATGTGGGACGTACAAGGGACTTGTCTGTTAGAACTGTGCGGAGAAATTTGGCTTTCTTGGGCTATTCCAGCAGAAGACCGACTCGAGTGCCTTTACTGACAGAACGACATCGCTTGCAGCGACTCTCGTGGGCACGTGGGCATATCGGTTGGTCCCTAGATGAATGGAAAACCGTGGCCTGGTCCGATGAGTCACGATTTCAGTTGGTTAGAGCTGATGGTAGGGTTCGAGTGTGGCGCAGACCCCACGAAGCCATGGACCCAAACTGTCAGCAAGGCACTGTTCAAGCTGGTGGTGGCTCCGTAATAGTGTGGGCTGTTTTTTCATGGAATGGACTTGGTCCTCTGTTGCGACTGACCGAACATTGACTGGAAATGCTTATGTTCAGCTACTTGGAAATCACTTGCAGCCATTCATGGACTTCATGTACCCAAACAACGATGGGATTTTTATGGATGACAATGCGCCATGTCACCGGGCCACAACTGTTCGCGATTGGTTTGAAGAACATTCTGGACAATTCCAACGAATGATCTGGCCACCTAGATCGCCCGACATGAATCCCATCGAGCATTTATGGGACATCATCGAGAGGTCTGTTCGTGCCCAAAATCCTGCACCATCAACGCTTTCACAATTATGGACGTCTATCGAGACAGCATGGCTCAATATTCCTGCAGAAGACTTCCAACGACTTGTTGAGTCCATGCCACGTCGAGTTGCTGCACTTCGCCGGGCGAAAGGAGGGCCGACACGATATTAAGAGGTATCCCATGACTTTTGTCACTTCAGTGTATATCTTGTTCAAATTTTCAATCGTTCATAAATACTTTCATCCACTCGAGTTCAAATAAATTTTTTTTGAACTTGCAGTGGATGACACTGGATGTGAATACAGTTTTTCAAATATTAATTCATTCATTAAATTTAATTAATTAATTACCTACATTACCTACATACTTCTTGCTAATAGAAGAGTACCTACATTTTTTTGCGAGATTAGCAGTCCCGAATATAAGCCTACCACCGTACTTCAGCGTTAAATAAATTACGAAAATTCCCCTTTATACATGGAAATATGCGGTATGTATTTCATTTCTGTATAATAAAATTTTGAATATTACTTCATTTTTTTTTTACTTTCAACAATTTAATTTAAATATATAATTCAACGTTCAATTCGAATTAATTAATTTTGTACAAATGTTCTTTATTTCTCTTAACTTATTTTATTTGCCTGTAAATATGAATATTTCACTTGATACTTATTGCACAAGTCGTCTTTATTTTCACTATAATTATTTCGTCCATGTTTGGCTTTTTAAACATTCTTGTGTTGAAATTGTTCATAAAATGCAATCTAAATACTCTAAAGAAAAACCCGTTAATCTAACCAACAAGTAACATAAAAAAAAAAATTTCTTTGAAGTCAATTCCTACTTTTTTTCACTATAGCAGAAAGTCCTTTATAAATAATGTTCATTCATTTTTTTAAATGTATCTGGCGCCATCTATTGGTAGATACATGCAACTTAAATCTAAAAAAAAAGACTAAAATTAATTAATTTAATTTAATGAATGAATTGATATTTGGAAAAACTGTATTAACATCCAGTGTCATCTACTACAAGTTCAAAAGAAATGTCTTTGAACTTGAGTGGATGAATAAAAAGTGTTTTATGAAAGATTGAAAATTTGAACAAGATATATATAGGAAGAGAATAAATAAATAGATAATAGAAGGAATTGAAAAACCATAGAAACAATAATACATGAATAGATGTTGCGATTCAGAAAATCATTGCAAATAACAGAGATGCGCAACAGCAAAATAAACGCTATTCTGCAGAATTATAGTCAAAGAAATCTCGGTATTTTTTCGAGTGAGGACCAGGCCGCAGAACAACCTTTCCGAACTGCACGTGGTAACCCTAAAGGCGTGCTTTTATCCAAAGTCGGCTAATTCTTGGAAAGTCACTCCACCTTACAGGCACACGCATAAACAATTGTTAAGGTCCGACTGTTTTGTTCCTACATCTGACGTTTGTAGGGCGTTGTAGGGTTTAAACAATGTAACTTTTAACAAAATGTTGCTCTGTTTCTGCATGCTTGTGTATTTTCGTTTATTTCAACGAAACGTCATAGCCTGAACATCGAAAATATTGTGTCCCATTTTAATATTTTTAATATACAATATTTTTTTTTTTTTCAAAACTGGGCAGGCGAAGAAATAACACGACAAACAGCGATCGACTGGCGGAAAAAAAAAAAAAAAAAAAAAAAAAAAAACGCAACATTTTCTGTAAGATTGCAGCGAATATGCATATATTTCATATATAAAATGATTATCTAAAAAATTAAGTAGTGGATAAAACTTCCTCAACTATTGCCATATGGCCACCAGGGTTTCGTCAAGTTAGCAGAAGTGTAAAATTCCTTTAAAATACGATAGCCAGATTCACGAAATTTTCAAAATTAAGAATCTGATTTTAAGATTCTGATTTTGCATAGTATCATGCAAAAAAAAAAAAATATCATTGAATAAACATTTATTAAAGCATAACTAAGATACACGTATATCTCTAAACGGTGTAATTAGTATGATACACTTAGATATCTATTATTTAGAAAAACGGATTTCTCTTCTAATAGGCAGTCAGTCAAATAATATTTTATAAAATTTTCACGAAATTGTGAAATTTTTATGTTTTAATACAGGGGTCTCCAAACTTTTCAGCCTTCGGGCCCTACTTTTTACTCCAGTAAGTACCGAGGGCTAAAACCGTTTAAATTTTTCTGCCATTATCTATAATTTCTAGACTAGTCGCCGAGTACGCGCTCTGAGCGAGCATACGCTTGCTAAATTCGTTTCATTCTCCAAAATGAAGTACACAAAGAATGTTTATAGATCTAAGTTAACCGATGAGCATCTTAAATCTCTTTTAATAATTGGTAAAGTAAAATTGATCCACTATTGTCAGTGAAAATTACAATTACATAAATCTCATTAGTATTTTGTTACAAGCCCCACAGTTTCATTCTCGTTAATTTAGCTTTTCACCGTTCCTGAGGGATTTTCAGGATAAAAATCATGTTTGATTCAGGATATATACATTCCAAACATACATAACATATACATAACATATGCGATACTCTTTACCCCAACATAACTACCGAGGGGGCAGTATGTTCACTAGTTTATAATGTTAGTTAGATTCATTTCAATTATGTGTTAGATGTTATGCTTAAGCTAAATTTTCCGCGTATTATGCTTGTCATTAAGCTATACCTAGCAAGTAAATAAAATCGAGTTATTATCATTCTGTGTTTTTTCATCCAACTTATTATAGCAACAATATACTATTCGCTGTCGCGGGCCGGATGGATGACACTGGCGGGCCGTAGTTTGGAGACCCCTGTTTTAATAAATCATTTTCCATGAGAAAAATTTGACATTCTATTAAGATTTGCATAAATATTCAAAAAAAATAATAAATTTCACAATTTTTATTGTTTTCGGACAATGTTCAGTAATCTATTCGAATAGATGAGGAAAACTTTCATTGGAATTGCACTTTAACTTTTGGAGATTTTGCTATTATATTTTACTTCACAATTGGTGAATTATATTTGTATTTGTATCACAATAATTTATTTTTTATGATTAGAATTGAATGATTTTTTTTTTTTTTACTTTTAATAAAAACTAATTTCTTTATAATTACATCTGGAGAAAAAAAATTATACCAATATTATTTTTTAAGGAAATTTTATAACTAATTTTCGATTAAATTTTTGATTTCAATTTTAATTGAATATTCTTATTTATGAGTACTAAGTTTAGTTTATTTTTCTCAATAACTCTCAATGCAGGGAAACATGTTTAAGACCGCTTTATTTTCCATTCGATAAGTTATTGAAAGTGATAATTCATATATACACTAAAGAGCCAAAACATTATGACCAGCCCTACATTTTGCAATGAACTCGCCTGGATGACGTGGAAGACACGTGATCAGGGTGGAAGTGGTATTTAACTGGTATTAAGTGGTGGTATTAATCCCTGCCAAGGCGGGTTGAAGCTGTGTTGCGCGCCAAAGGTGGCCCAACTCGTTATTGACAGGTGGTCATAATGTTTTGGCTCTTGAGTGTATATCTTTCAATGCAAAGAGGCAGTTTTTGCAGAAATACTTGTAAGCCAAATGATCTAGATCAGCAAGTTTTAAAGAACCCAGAGGAGAGCTGACAATGGGTTAAAAAGAAACAAGATCATTTTTCACAACAAAAGCTATGCTGGTATTCGCTTCACACAAATTGTATATCAAAACCATCTTATCATTCCCTATATAAAAACTTCTGAAGTGCTTCGCATTCAGACTTAAGAAAAAAAAAGTACTCAAAAAGAAATTGTGCAAGATTTGAAGTATGTATAAGCGGCAGTAAAGTAACTGAAATCAATAGACAAACACAAATATCTAAAGAGGGAATGGCTAGAACTACATTGGCAGGATAAACAAAGCAAATACTTATACAATATATACAAAGGATATAAAATATGTTGTCTAGGAAATACATAAAGCCCGAAAGAATTAAGTAAACCTTGATAAAGGGTACTTTATCAAGGAATACGTACCCACGGGTTATTATAAAAACGTATTATTCGGCTCACTAGATGACTGGATCCAAGTCAAAAACACATCTAGCGATCTATTCCGATAAAATGGAGCAGGGAGAAGTCTCTTCCCTTTAAAGACGGTAACAAAACAGAAAATTTAAGGACGAAAAATTGTCTGTGTAGCTCTTTTCATAAAGCAAAAATCGAGTCACGTGATAGAATCTTGTGATTGTTCAAAATAATATGGCCATTTAGCCTGTGATAGATTCACCAACTTCGATCACTATATGCATACGTGTAATATCTGATTGAGACGCATTGTTGCTCATATATATATATATATATATATATATATATACACATATACAGAGAGAAGGAGACAGAATGAGACAGATGGATAGATAAATAGCGTTTATGTTTTGTCTTCATATATATATATATATATATATATATATATATATATATATATATAACTACTTTCATGGGACTCTAGAAGAAGATATACAGAAGAATGGTGAAGATATACAGAAGATAAGATATACAGAATGTTAAAGTTTTGATGTGGGAAAACTATAATGCTATATTGTAGGTTCCAAGTAGCTTGGCATATTCAAAATGGTATGAATCGTTTTTCAAAATAGTGCTGCAAGTTTTATCGCCAGATTGCGATAGGCCAAATCTAATAGTCCTTGCTGGCAAAGAAAGAAAAGACCATTTCTGTGTTTCATCGTCGTCCCTAAAAATGAAATGAAAGAGTTTTTGAATATTGCATAATGTTGAAGATACATAAAATGTTGATGTTGAATTTAGAAGAATGGGGAAGCTATACAGAATGTTGAAGTTGTTGATGGGGAACAGATATAATTCGATATTGTAATTCATTTCAAGTTAACTGACTTTGACACTTGATTTGACAGTTGATGCGAGACTTTCGTGTCGCAGAGACTTTCATTCATCTAATATTTTTTCCCAAAAAATCTTTCATATTCACTGGCTAAAACAGTAGTATCCTGAGCAAAAAATGTGTTAAATATTTGTGTATGACATAATTAAAAGTTACTAATAAAACTAACTATGCCTTGTCAAAGCAGATTGATTTCTTATAATATGTTTAGCATATCAAAATTCATCTAATATCTTTTATTCTAATCATCTATATATATATATATATATATATATATTTGCAAGCAATTCATAGTTAAATTTAAGAAAAAAATTTATTTCCTCTACTTAATTGAAATTAAAAAATACTAAGCGTCATTCAATTCACTGCCATAGATGCTTTTTAAATTTTTAAAAACAATATTTAAAATTTATATTTGAATGTTTAGATTTAAATTCGCTTACGTATATATGCATGAATTTTTTTTAATAGAAGAAATTATATACACGCTGAGAAAATATAGCAACAGAAATTTCAGAAACAGTTCAAATTCTATTGCTTAAAAATTCATAGCTTATCCAAACTGCAATTTTTATCGAGTAGACACAAACACCAACTGCCAACTACAACTCATAAGAAAAAAAGAAAAAGAAAAAAATGGATAATGTAAAAAGATGATCTCAAAAGCGGAGTGCAAAAAACAAGAAGAAGAACGCTCCTTTCAAATAAACGGTGAAAAGAAGAAAGTACACTGCCTGGGTTTGTATCCGAAATAGTGATCATATTGATGATTCCAATCAAAAGAATCGTCGACGCTTTGATGTCTCTGAGTTGGAAATTCCCCATCCTTTTGCAGGAGGCGTTCGAAAAACGAAAAAAACTCTTCCCCGTTTCGCTAATCAAGCCAATAAGCGTCCCCCACCCCCCAGTATGCAAGGCAAGGAAAAGATCTGCGTGATGTTTGACTGATTTTGACTGGCATCTTTTTTTTTTTTCCTTTTTTTTTTTCCTCAGACTGAATCTACGATGGAGCACGTTTGCTGTAGGATATTTGCAGAAATCACAGACGTTGTTTTTCTTTTCATATCTCGTTCCAAAGATGGAATGGTAGTAATTCAAACACGTTTCTTAACATTTGAATTAGTGTAAATTTCTCTTAAATTAAAAACAGATTCTGAATTGTAAAACTTAGACCCTTTTTTTTTCTAATGCAGCTGGCAATATTTCAGTTATCTTTACGCCATATCCAAGGGCTGCACTGCCGTTACTCATTTAACACTATCCAGGGGGCACATGTAGCTTGAAGATATGCTACTGACGCGAGTAACATTATCCCCCAAACGCTCTATGATCGTATTAAACCGGTACCTAAAAGTGGATTCGAACTACTACAAATATCCATGGCCCTGCCGGGACTCGAACCCGAAACCTGTGGTACCGAGAGCCAGTCACACCCAATATATATGTATATATATACACTCATGTCCATAAATTAAGGATAATTCAGAATCACACAGAAATTGAACTCTAAAATAAAAATTTCACCTGTAGATTTATCACACATATCTTGAAGAAGAATATGCAAATTACAGGAAACCACCAGAGGGCGCGAATAGTACGTCACAATGACGAAAGTGTAAGAGAGGTGTATATAAGGAATGGTGTCAAAGAAGTAAAATTGTTCACAAGTGCTTTAAAAGCCTTTTAGTGCAATAACCGCAGAGTTATGGCACAAAGGAAGCATTTGGATGATTTTTACGTGGTAGAATTATCGGACGACTGGAATGTGGACGTACCCAATTGGAAGTATCCGAGGAATTTGGAATCGCCCAGAGTGTCATCTCCAGGCTTTGGCAAAGATTCCAAGATGATGGTAATGTGAGTAGATGTTACAGCACAGGTCGCCCCCGAGTTACAACGCCGAATGAGGACCGGTATTTAGCAGTTACTTCCAACAGAAACAGACGGAGCACAGCATCAGACCTGTCTCGTCAGCTCTCTTCACCTACCGGTACGACAGTTTCAAGGCAGACCGTGTACAGACGCTTAGGGCACATTGGTCTATATGCTCGTAGGCCTGTCAGATGTGTTCCACTTACCGCAACTCACTGTCGCCTGCGATTAACCTGGAGTAGAGAGCATGCATTGTGGACACCACAACAGTGGTCTGGTGTGATGTTTTCCGACGAGTCCAGGTTTAGTTTGCAGTCTGATTCTCGCCGGACTTTCATATGGAGAGCGCCAGGTACCCGTTACCACCAAGAGAACACCATTGAACAACACCGTTACGGTGGTGCAGGATGGCTCGTTTGGGGAGGAATTATTCTTGGTTCCAGAACTGACCTGCATGTTCAGAGTGTAACCATGACAGGCCACATCTATCGGGATGTCATTCTGGAACAATATGTACGTTTGTTTCGGGGCGCCATGGGTGCTGAATTTCTGTTTATGGATGACAACGGCCGTCTTCACCGTGCAAACATTGTAGACGAATGCCTTCAATTGGAGGATATCACCCGTATGGATTGGCCAGCATACTCACCGGACTTGAATCCAATAGAGCATGAGTGGGATATGCTTGGCCGACGAATTGCAGCCCGTCAACTCCCTCCCACCTGTCAACCGGAACTTCGGAGGGCTTGATGAGTGGTGTAATATTCCCAAGAACCGATTGATAATTTGATACTCAGCATGCCTAGGAGTTGTAAGGCCTGTATTGCATCGTCCGGGAGACATACTCCATATTAACCATCATACTAACCATGTTATACTGTTTTTTGTAAATAGGTTCTTTTTGAAATATGCTCCAGGGAGTAAAAATCGCAAATTTTTATTAATTATGTCAAACATATAGCATCTTTTTTTGCTCTTTACCTTTTGTTTAATAAATAGACTTTACAAATAAGTCAAATTTGTTTTGCTTCTGTCTCTTTCTTTGCCTGAACTTCATTATCCTTAATTTATGGACATGATTGTATTTCTTATCAATAAAGTGGTGTTTTCAATAATCATCATAGAACACTCGTATACTGATTTTTTGAAACCGATCGGCCACAGACATTCCTTTTGGCCCTACGCATAGAAAAATTTAAGTTATATATATGTATCTATATAATGTGCCTTTAACTTGTATCCAATCATCTAGAGAGCAGAAACAACATGATTTATAATATCTGTGGATATGAATTCCTTATAAAGCTATCTTCTGGATATTATAATTAATTTCTTTTGGTTTACTAATGTTCTAGACAACCTGTTTTAATATCTTGTCATCGTACATTTATTTAAATTTTTCTGCCCTTTTTTTTTTTTATCTGCCAATACTGTTCTTGCCGTTCAACATTTTGTTTCTTGCTGTTGTTAAATGATTTTCAATTTCGTTGCTGCCTATTATGCGCACTCCGAATTTTGAGATTTTTTTTTTTTTTTTTTTTTTTTTTTGAGGAAGAGAGAGAGACGGCCTGAATGTCAGTGAATGCATTAAGCATGAGTAGCTTTTCTCGTGCAATGTGTTGGTGTTTTTAATTCATTTCTTGTCAGTTCTTTAATGGATTTTGTGCTGAAGTGTTGCCCTTATCCCTTAGTTCTCTTTTAAAAACTTAAAACTCTTATGAAAGCACTTGTCAATCTGTAATTTCATTTACTTTAAAAATAAATTTTTATTAGCAAATAATGTCTTTTTGACGGAATCTCCATTCATTCCCCTTTCTTTACTGAAGTTGTAGTGCTCCTGATTTTGATTAATATTAACAGACATAACCAACTGTGTACGTCGGCTGCTTTGTTGACTAATGAGTTTGAATGGCACAGGGGTGAATTTAGGACCAAGCTGTACCATACACATGTCAGCATTTCAAGTAGTTGAGTGATAAAGATAATGTAGAGAAATTTTTTTTTTTTTTTTTAATTCTGATAGATTTTCAATTAAGATACAGTTAAAAGAACATTTTCTGATAAGTAAACTGGAATAAAATTGTGTTGAAAACAACAATAATTGTGTTTAAACAAACCGATATTACAATACTTCAAATGTTAAAAAGCACATTTGAATTTCTTAATTTTAGAAATAATCATTCACCTCGTATTCTACCATTCCATCTTTCGAACGAGATATAAAAAGAAAACAACTTCTGTTTTTCTGCAAATAGCTTATAGCAACACAAAGACCCATTTTTGAAACAAATAAAAACATATGAGCACGAGGAGTATCTCCCATAAAAGATTTGAAGATCCATATAAAAAGGCCAAGTAGTATTAAGTTGCTCTATTTTGAGCATTTGACTAATGCATGTTTAACTGATAAAACATTGTTACGTGCAGAGCAAACGCCAGGTGGTTCCGAGTGATGTAGCAAAAAAAATTCTTTAGAGTGAGGTACATTACTTCTTCTAAAATAATCTATCTATTCTCGATACGGTTATAGTTTTAATAACATTCAATATTGGTTGGCATTCCTATTGCCAAACAATAGTAAATATTAATCTTTTGTTCTAATCTCAAATAAATCTGTTAATAAGTGTAAGCTAATTAAAACTGGAATGTGTGCAAAAGAAAAAAACATTCATTAAAATTTTGAACTACAGTTTTTAAAAGGATTGTTTTGACGAAATTTTAGCATGGTGTACGTTTAGCAGTACTACAGTTAAGACGAACGTGGAATTTTTTCTTATTTCTCTTAAATGCAGAATATTTTTCCGTTAAAAACCTTTAAGAAGAGGATCTTATTATATATATAGAAGTAGATTCATTACAAGCAAATGAACCGTAATAAATTGATTTTAAAGTAAATGGTAATGATTAATTGCACAACAATGCAGAAGTTTTAAAATATTGAGAAAACACTTGTTTAAATAATGAAAAATGAAGAATAAGTTACAAATTTGGAGTAATCAATGGCTTATTGAAGTGAAATAATCTTAAGCACACGAATACGTAGCTTATAGTGTTAAAATATTTAAAAAAATTTCATGATAATTCTTTATGTAATGCAATATTAAACTATAGTATAATATTTAGAATTACCAAAATAATACCATACGAACAAGTTTTATACTCCACAGACATTTTTTTTTTTTTTTTTTTTTTGTAGAAAATTTACAGGAAGCGAAAAGAGTGTCTTCAAAAATCTTTGTAAAATTTTGAATTTCGGTATCAACTCCTTTGAAAGTGTATATAATATTGGCAACAGCTTTAAAACTATAAAAAGAATTTTTAAATGTTTTTTTTACAGTGTATTGTTTTAGTAATAATTTTAAAGTATGAATAGCAGTAAAGAAATTAGAATAAAGTATTCCTGTCTTTTTAACTAGTCCAGTAATTTACAATAAAATATGTTTTACTAAATATTGTTTAATAAAATGTAGTATGATTTGCAATGTTTTGTTTTATTTTACATTTTTTATTTTATCTTTTTCTTCTAAAGTAATTTATGCCATCCATTTCAGGACTTAAATAAAAAAAATAAAAAATGCTGAATACAGTGATTGATTATTAAATCGTAAATATGTTTAATTTTAGCTTTTTTTTTTTATGTTCCCTTCTATTCAAAACCGCATAAAAATCTTTAATGGTCATACTATATAAAAACAACTGTTCTATTCTTTCAGATGATAACATATACCAATTAAGAATCGAACAACCCTAAGCCCAGAGGAGGACTTAATTTTCTGCTTTTCTTATTAACACTGCATAATTATTATTACGATAAATTTAATGAAAGTATAAAAGAAAACATACCTTTTTTTTATTATTATTATCAAAAAAAGCTCTTCTTAGAATCTACTGCCAACATCACAGATTAAAAAAAAAAAAAAAAAAAAGAAAACACTGGACATCTTAAGTGGCAGAAAAAAAAAAAACGTAATCATGATTAGATGACAGAAAAATAAGTCTCAATCGCCCCCAATAACCAAAAACTTTGAAAAAATCTCGAGTTTGATGAAAACGAAGAGCAAAAAGCGAAACGACGCTTTTTAGGTTGAAGAAGCAATGCTGGTGAAAGCATAGAAGCCAAATCGGTAGAGGATTTAGGCGGGATTTGCAAAATAATTCTCGTGATATTAATTATTTAGGGTGCTCTTTCGATGATAGGTCTTTTTTCCATTAAATATTAAAACATGGCGTCGAAGGAGGGCAATGGAGAAAAAAAAAAAATATGTATAGAAAAGTGCTGCTAGCTTCTTCCGAAGATGATGGCGTGCAAAAGTAAGGGGGATTAAAAGCAAAATACTTTCAAATCCTTCCCTCATTACTTCGGGGCTTAATGTGCAGAAAAAGGGTTTGAAGAAGAATAGGGGAAAAAAATATTATTATTTTCTTAATTATTGTTAATGAACAAATTCATCTGCTATAAGAAGATAAAGATGAAACTTTAATTACTTCATCAGTTGTAAAAGAAAACTATTTTTCGTGTAAAAGTAACGTTACTGGGAATTAAAAAAAGACAAATTCTTTGATTGAAATTTGAGCAAAAAGAAAATTGTTTTCAATCAAAATTACGGAAGTTCAAACAGCAAAAGCCCCGCTTACATAAACAAAAATGTTTCCAGAGAATAAGTAATTAGATCATTGAATGAGTTATATATAAGAAATTAATCAGGCAAAACTGAATTGGTGAAATTGATCTTAATGTCAATTTACTATACTGCATGTTGATTGTTTTTAATTAACTAAAATACATTTGTGATTTGCAATAAATACATTATGAGTAAACATTTTTAAATATAATGGATGTATAATTTATCTACAAATCCATTTAATGTAAAATGTTTTAAGTTTTTAAATTCTTTAGACCACCTATTCGATACCTTTTGTGCAGGATACTTTTAAATTCCTGAGCAAGCCATGAAATGTAGGAACCTCTATGAAATTAAAATTCTTCAAAATAAAAATGAAAAATTACATTTTAATAATGTAATTTCGTTATTTTTGACATAATTTTATGTTATTAGAATTTCAAAACATATGAAGAAATACAAAAGAAATTTTAACGTTTAAAAGAAACTTAAAATTTTATGTAAATGTGCTTCTCTAAAAGTGGTAAATAGGTTTCCTAGACGTGCTTCATAACCAGCCTTTTTTCATACACAAGTTGGCTAATCTTCTTTCAATGCCTTTTTTATGTTCTTAGGTTTCTTGAATGTAGCGACAGATTTTTAAAGGAACTTTACACTTCTGCTAACTTGGCGAAGCCCTGGTGACATATAACAACAGTTGAGAAAGTTTTACTCACTACAAGAAAATGCGAAATTTTTTAGATAATTTTTCATATACTATAGAATATGCATATATGGAATATATAACTGATGTACTGCAATCTTTCAGGAAATATTGTGTAGTTTTTTCCCCGCCAGTAGATCGCTGTTTGTTGCGTTATTTCTTGACTTGTTCCTTTGTGAAAACACATATTGTATATTCATCATCAGGATTGGTGCAACAGCCCATGTACCAAGGCCGACTGCCTACTGGCAGATTTCGAAACATGAGATGTCTTCTTTTTACGGGGTAGGGTTGTCAGCCCTACGCCCAACGCTCTACAGCCACGTTAGGCCGGGACCTACAGTTTAAAGTAGATTCCGAACCACTACAAACATCCATGATACCACCGGGACTCGAACCCGAAACCTGTTGTATCGAACGCCAGAGGGCTAGTCACTAGGCCATTCAGGTATTGTATTGTATATTAAAAATATAAAAATGAGACTATGGCATTTCGTGGAAATAAACGAAAATGCACAAGCATGCAGAAACAGATCAACATTTTGTTAAAAGTTACACTGTTTTAGCAATACCCTACAAACGTCAGATGTTGGAACAAAACAATCGGGGCCTTAACAATTGTTTATGCGTGGGCCTGTAAGGTGGAGTGACTTTCCAAGAATTGGCCGAATTTCAAAAAAAGCACGCCTTTAGGGCTACCACGTGCAGTTCGGAAAGATTGTTCTGTGGCCTTGTCCTCCTACGAGATCTCTTTGTCTACATTCGGCAGAATAACGTTTATTGTGCCAATGCGCATCTCTGTTATTTGCAGTGATTTTCTGAATCGCAACATTTATTCAATTCCTTCTATTAGCTCACTCTCTCCCTATATATATCTTGTTCACATTTTCAATCGTTCATAAAATACTTTTGATGCATCCAAGTTCAAATACATTTTTTTAACTTGTAGTGGAAGCCACTGGAATGAATACAGTTTTTTCAAATATTAATTCAGTAATTAAACTTAATTAATTAATTTTAGGTTTTTTAGATTTAAGTTGCATGTATTTACTTGTACACTTAAAAAATGAATTAAAATTATTTATAAAGTGCAATGTAGCGAAAAAAGTAGTTTTTAAAAATATTTTTTTTTTATGTTACTTTTTTCTTTAGAGTGTTTAGATTAGATTTTATGAACAATTTCAACCCAATATTTTATAAAAAGCCAAACATTGACTAAATAATTATAGTGAAAAAAATGGCAATTTGTGCAATATGTATCACGCTAAATATTCATATTTACAGGCAATTAAAATAAGTTAAGAGAAATAAAGAACATTTGTACAAGGCTAATTATTTCGATGATTAAATTTGAATTGAACGCTGAATTATTTATTTAAATTAAACTGTTGAAAGTGATAAAAATAAAATAATATTGAACTAAATTTTATCTTACAGAAATGAAATACATACCGCATAATTCCATGCATAAAGGGATAATTTTCATAACTTTTTAAAGTTGAAGTACGGTGGTCGGCTTATATGCAGGACTGATAATCTCGCAAAAAAATGTAGGTACTCTTCTGTTAACATGGACTCAAGGGATAAATTATCAACTATTGCAAAATAAAGCCCGTTTTTATATCTTGTGTGAAAAAAAAAACTATTTTTAATTAATTGCAACTAACTTTAAATGCAATCACTTAGTCGTTTGATGAAAATGAGTTTTATTACTTTCCAAATTGTTTATATTGTAGGTTTCTTGCGTTGGCCCCGATGTTGTCAAAATTTTCGCCCGCCTGACAGTAGCAAGTACAAGTACAGTACCAAGAAGTGGAATACCGTAATAAGGAAGATAAGAGAATGTTTTTGTTTTTTTTAAATTTCGATTTATACACGGGATATGAAGTTTGGATCCATTTTTGAAGAAAAAACGCGCTCTCAGCTTTTACATGAATCGGAAATATACAGTATATTTACATAAATTAAATAAAATCTATTAAAAAACTGTCAAGATTTGTCTTCGTGAGGCCTGCATTCCTATATATATGGCCCGCGATAATCGCAGAACTGTGTTTTTCCCACTTAACGATTTTGAATAGTACTATAAACATTAAAACTGCCAAGTGAATAAATTTTGTCATAATTTGTATGTGTCTTTTTATATTTTCTACTGGTTGACTCATGCATTAACCAGTGAAAAGCTTTCCAAGCCAGCCAAGCCTTCCTGCCAGTGGCTTGTAATGATTCACGCCGCTGTTGTGTCTCGAAATGCATCTGCTACGTGTTTATTTCAAACCAGTCATCGCATATCTCAATCGGCGATCATGCAAGAACAGAAATAAATATTTAGTTTAAATCAATGTGATCAACCTTGAAGATTCAGTGGACCGCATTTGAAGGGGGAAAAAGTGGATTTTCTAGACAATGAGATTTAACGATATTAATTGAATGGTTAATTTAAAGAGGACTGCAGTTACAATTAAACACAAAATAATGACAATATTTTATCTAAGATATCTATCGTGACAAATTAACAAAATTTTTGCCCCCTATTAAGCTTTGATTTTATTTTAAATAGATATTTTTCAAAAGATATTCGAAGATAAAAAATATCTTCGAAATAAAAATAAAAGTGGGAAATTTAATAAATATATTTAAATAAAAAAAAAAAAAAAAAAAACAATTTCATAGATTTCATTATCTATTATGTATGACTAGGTCATTATACCTTTTAAGATAGAAATATAACATTTCAAAGTTTTAAGAGATTTTACTGTTTTATGCTATAGCGTGGGTTAATTAAATTGTTAATTAAGCTCATTAAATTAGGCTCTAATTTAAGTCAGTCTTACGCATTTAAAGAACATGCAACTTTTTTAATTGCAATGCATCTTTATTATTCATAGGAAGTCTGGAGACTTACTTGCTTGTTTATGCTGGTTTTTTTTTTTCCAACCGTTTTCATTAGAATACCCTAGTTGCTTGAAAAAAAGTAAATTAAAGTAATTACTGGAATTATTTACAAATTAAAGGTGCTTTATTTTTTGAAACTCGTGATATCTTTTGGAACTTGCATGATTTTTGTGGGTAGTTAGTTATCTGTCATTTGAAAGGTAAGTTTCCCATGTAAACAATATTGATAAATAAATATTAGAGTATATTGTGATAGTTCTTCCGAAAGTTCCCAACAATTTTTAAGATGCATTTATGCTACGTTTTCAAACAATGCACAGATTCCTTTTCTGTAATGCAGTTTTGGATTTTCACTGGATTTTATTTTCTATTTGTATAATTTATTTTCAATACAATTCAGTGTTATTTATACTGTTCTAAAAATTTAATGAATGATACAGAGGGTATTGAGACATTTTTGTAACGATTTTTTTCCCCGCCAGAGACCTCATTTCCCGTGGTGACAAACATAAAAAAAATGAAAGCATTGGCAATGCCCAGAGGTTAAAGGAAATCGTGAGAATTGAAAAAGTCCAAACATTGAAAATTGAATTTAGGTTGGTTAGAGCAGAATATTCCTAGGTCTTTTAAAATTAGAGTGCGGTTCATATTGTTCAATCTCTTGAATGGCCAGATGTTGGTGGTTGTCAATATTATTGAAGAATATTTCTGAAAAAGATTTTTCCAATACTTTTGAGAGGTAGCAGGGAGGTAGTTCTTGGAATATCAGCGTTTCTCATGAACCAGTTGGATGCTTATGAAGTTGAAATATCAGTGTAACCTCCAGGCTTGGATACATTTATCTGATCGCAGAAAAATATTTGGAAAAGAGCAGAAAAAAAGACATAAAATGTTGGTACAGAGAAAACAAGGAAAAGTTAGCTAAAGTTTTCATGATGATTATTGACATTCAGAAATATTTTAACACTTATTTTCAATGAAATCATTCCATCATTTCACCTAAACAATCTTCATTTTGTTGTTTCAACTTGACATGGCTACAACCAATTATACCTCTAAATACACTGTTGTGTACTTGAAAAATGAGAAATGAGAAACGAAATTAAAGCTGCTCCATCTAAATGAATGATGTCTGCTGTGGATTACTGAGCATTTGGAATTTTGAAACAAACTCTGTAGAAGCGGCATCCCAAAACACTGGAAGATTATGGAGGAGGAATGAAAAAAAAAAATCAACCAAGATATTTCAAGCAAAATCAAGATGTAATAGCAAAAGGGCTGCCAGACTGAACATGTTAGAAAATAAAAGGAACTTTTAAAAAATCGTTACAAAAGTGTGTGAACACCATCTATTAGTATAATTATTTTGAACGAATGAATGCAGGAAGAATATCTTTTCACAAAACTAACATAATTTATTTTCTTTAAGATAATTGAAAATTATGTTTCTTTCTTAGAGCTGATTATTATAAAAGTACGAGGCATTGGAGGAATCTTTTTAAGTACTTGTCTGTTTTCATTTCGCCATTCTTTAATCTATATGACAAAAATTGGTGCATTACATTCTTTTGTTCCAATCTGCGATATGTTTTTAATTTTTTTCTAAATGTGCTTTTGGAAATTACTTTCACGGGGGTGATATAACGCCATTCCGATTTCTTTTGGCTCCATTGAATAAAAAAAAAAAAAAAAAAAAAAAAAAAATCTCGCACTCATTTTGATCTTCTCTTAAAAGCAAGATCTCTTTAATGATAAAAGCATGATTTCGATCAAAAGGCGAAAAAATTCTGACAAAAACACGCGAGAGAATAAATAATAATAATTATAATGAAGAAAAACAGTAACGAAAAAGAACAGAAGACAGCCATGCCCTCCCGTGTTATTAAAGCTTCTGTCTGTTTTTTCAGACATTCTTCTGCATTCTTTAAAGTTATTGTATCTTTCCTTCTGAAAATTTGCATTTTTAGAAAAAAAGACTCCAAGATGAAAGGAGAAATCTTTCGCCCGTTGAAAAACAGGGATGGAAAACAAATCTTAAAGCAACAAGATTCGAAATCAACATAATAATCAGGTATGAATATCCTTATCAAAAGGTAGATAGGAATATTGCAAAATTCTTAGAAAAAAATTCACATAAAAAAGGATTTCAGTGACTATATTCAAATTAGAGTTCAATTACAAGTTCTTTAACGTGAGAGACAATACACTTAAAAATCTTTTTCTTGTTGTTGTCAAATAGCATAGGACTAGTCAGTAGGATTTTTGCAAAATTAGTTCTTATCTTAATTGAGTTCTTATGAACATGACTTTCATCTGAAGAAAGGAGGCCTTTCTGTTCAGAATGCACTCTTTTCAATTCCTTCTATTAGCTCACACTCTCCCTATATATATCTTGTTCAAATTTACAATCGTTCATAAAAACACTTCTTATTCATCCACTCGAGTTCAAACACATTTTTTGAACTTGCAGTGGATGACACTTGATGTTGATACAGTTTTTTCAAATATTAATTCATTCATTAAATTTAATTAACTAATCTTAGTGTTTTTCAGATTTAAGCTGCATATATCTACCCATAGATGGCGCCAGAAAAACTTTAAAAAAAATGAATGAAAATTATTTATAAGGACTTTCTGTAATAGAGTGAAAAAAAAAAAGTAGGAATTGACTTAAACATTTTTTTTTTTTTTTATTACTTGTTAATACAGAATTGCGTGCGCTTTTTAATTTCTTGCGAATTTTTATAGTTGGAGTGGTTTCAAGCTAGAATTAACTAAAAAAAAAATGTTTCCTGTGAAATTGTTTGTGAAAATAATTGAAAAACAAACGTAACAACCCTGTTTTTTCTGATACTAATTTTGATTTCTTAGGTTATAAAAATAATTGTGCATTGAAAAATAAAATGCTGATAAATAATGCAATGATTCTAATGAATGCAATAGCTGACTTCATTTAGATGCATAATTACTTTTTAATTATTTTAAATGTTACATAAAAAAAAAATCTGATGCATTTAAATAATAATTACAAAAAAATTTTCAATCATGCATTTTAAAATAATAATAAAAAAAATGTTCGAATATTTTAATAATAATAAAAAATTCGAATATTTATTTGAAAAACTGAGAAAAATAATTACTTCTGCATTGTGAAAATGCGTGAATTAATTTAAATTACTTTTTGTATTTAACAAGTCATTCATAATTCTAACTTTTCATTTTTAGCTTAATGTATTTTACAAAATTTAAAACTGTAAACAAAAAAACAAAAAAAAAAAAAAAAAAACTTTTTATAGTATAATGAGCTGATCATTAGAAACTTTTTTAAAATGTAATTTAATATATTTCTTGAATTTACTTTATACAATATGCTCAATACCTATTTCAGAAGCATAAAACAGTTGAAAGTAATTTGGATATTTTAGTACTGACGAACATTTAATGCTAAAACGTCATTTTAAAATTATAATAATAAAAGGTATATAAAAAATTTTAAGTAAAATTTGAGAACCTTCGTTTAACTCATAATTTTTATTTCATAACTGTTCATGAAAAGAAATTTAATGACGTTAAATTAAATTTTGAGAATATTCATTTTATATTTTTTTAATAATTTTTCAAGAAAACTTACTTTTCTAATTATCCACACAGAAAGAACAGATTCCTAGCTCGAAAGAAGTTTTTTACATGGAAAAAAAAATTATTATTATTTTTTTTTTAAACTTGAATAAACTATAAATTAAAATAGCTTTTCATTGGATTATATGGCAGGAAGAAATCACATGTATAAAAGCAATTTATTATTTTTATTTTTTGTTAAAAAATTTAAGATATTAAAAAATTTTTACAAAGAAAGTATTAAAAATATAAATAATTTAGAGTGTAATTTAAAAAAGAAAAACTTAGAAGTATTATTTCTTTTAAGTTCTTAATAATGTTTTATTAATAGCAGGTGGTTATAATTGTAAAATTAAATAAATAAGTCATAAAAAGCCTTGAAAATAATTTTCTCTGAAAAATTTTGAATTAAATTATTTTTCTAAGGATACAAATTCTAAGTAAATGATGTTGATTTTGTGGGGGACACATGCCACTCAATAAGGATTAAATTACATCAAACTTAATTTTTTGACTGCAGGGAATATTTTCCAGAATTTTTATTCTTCTATCACGAATTATTTAATGAATGAAGATGCAATATTATTTATAACTAGGAAAATCAAAAACATGTTTCAAAATTACAGAAGAAGTTTCATCATAGTCAGGGGCCGGATTTGGGTAGTGGCCCTAGGCCTTTCACCTCCCATTTTTAAGTTTGTAAAATCAGATGAGAGATAAAAAAATGCATCATTACTGGGATATATATCAATATGTCAAATGAAACATGTTGTGATTGGTACTCATCTTTATAAAAAAATGTGGCACGGATAATAAATAAAAAAATCGAGAGCACTTATTTGAACATTTTATTCTCAGCGCCATATATAGTACCTTATGGCACAATAACTCATCAAACATAACACATAACATTTACAAAAAGAAACAAAATTCAAGTAATAAAAATCTTTGACTACGAAAATAAAATATGCAATAAAAAGTGGTCCTATTTTCTATCAAATTAAATAAAATATATTCAATGCATTGAAGATTAAAGCAAATTCAATTCAGATAAATTTATTTCATAATAATTGCATTTAAAGTTTAA
Source organism: Caerostris extrusa (assembly GCA_021605095.1). NCBI lineage: Eukaryota > Metazoa > Arthropoda > Arachnida > Araneae > Araneidae > Caerostris > Caerostris extrusa. Next base: position 2,729 of record BPLR01006963.1, on the reverse strand, counting down.
GTATGAATTATTAGGAATTTTTAAGTTTTAAACTCCAATTGATTGTTTGGTTTATTTAAAACTTAAAATGTTTTAGTATTTACTGTTTTTAGTATAGTATGTAATTTCTCCTTATTTTTCGATTCAGTGTTTTGAAGTATTTGACTTCTAATTTGCTTTGACTGTGAGCCCCTCTCTTGATCTTGAGGCCCTAGGCTGAAGCCTAGTTAGCCTATAGGAAAATCCGGCCCCTGATCATAGTTTTTCATACGGCTAAATTTAATACGGCTAAATGTTTAAGAAACAGTTTCGTAAGAAACTTAATTCTCTTTACAGTACTATTCCTTTTTTTCCAACTCATTCAACAAGTCAACTTTTATCTAAGTTATAGCTTACATTTAATATTTATATAGCGGACAATTTACAATTAAACATTTAGATTTAATCAATAAAAATGTATTCATTGCAAAACCTACAGCCTATTGAAGCTGGGTTGACCGATAGATGGCAGCATAGTCGTCGTGCCTTTTTGTTTGTAGAAAGTTTTTGTTTGTCATTTTATATGTCTTTATGACCATTCATGGAACAATTAAAAACAATTAAAAAAAAAAAAAAAAAAGAAAAAAGAAGGCAATAATGAAATTGTATTTACGCTTAGGGCGCTTCAAATATGAACCAGTAATCTGTTTATTTTTCCTTTTGTATTTGTATAATGAAAATATTTAATTTATAGTTATTCCTATCATATTTTAACTGAAATTTTATCGTTAATTCATATCACATTTCATCAAGTATTGCACATCCTATGTGAAATCAATGAAACATTTTTCATTATTCTGATAACATTTTCACTTCTACAAATTTAATTAAGCATCTATGTAATGTAAAATGAATTCTTTTTATCAATTTACGTATTAATTCTGTCATTATCTTATGCCATATAGAAGATACTATATCAGCATTATAACGTAACGTATAGTCTGATAACGTACGTATTTATAACGTAAAGTCTTTAAAAAATTTAAAGACTTTTTACGTTATAAATGATTCACATGATGTTTAACTTTAAATTTAGAAACTGATTAATACAAGACTGTTTTAAAATAATTAAAAAAAAAAAAAAAAAACGGTTTAAACCAAGGAGGGCAGACCACACTATAGGTCTCATCATACATTATTTAAACTTTATAAATCATATTATAGATATTTAAAAAAATTATTTTTCAAATGATTTATTGTAATTTATTATCTCCAGTAAGTTGACATTATTATTGCTTGCTGGTTTAGGATGGCTGAACTTTGATACTCAAAATGTGGTAAAAATTTGAGAGAAATTTTTATAATATTCAGTATAATTTTATAATACTCAATATGTTTAATAATATTCAGTATAGTTTAGTATAATATTTTAAGTAAGTCCAGTAAGTACAGAATTACTTATTAAGTGATAAAATTATACAACAACACCAATTTAATTGTGACAACAGTTTTATTCTGTGTATGCTAAGATATTCTACTTCAAGTTCATATTACGTATAAAAATACTTATTTTAAGTAAGTTAAGTATAATAATTTAAGTTATTCAGTAAGTTCAGAAATATATTAAGTGACAAAATTAATATTGTAATGTTATTTACGATAAGTTGACATTATTATTGTAGTGTAGGTATGGATGAACTTTTAGGCTCAAAATAAGGGTTAATATGAGAAAGTGTTTTTATGTTATGCATGGCAAAAGATACGCTATCTTAAGTCTGCCTTACAGATAAATACTTACTTAGACTGAAATATAAGTAACAAAATTAATATTGGAATTTTTCTCCAGTAACTTGACATTATTATTGCTAAGAAGGGCAGGGTTGGATACTCAAAATGTGGTGCAAATGTTGAAAAACTTTGCATGCTACTTTTATTACGTATAAAAAGTTACTTAAGGTTACTTTAAGTAAGTCCAATATGACCAAATAAATGAAAAAAATATTACATTGACAAAATTATTATTTAATTCAGCGACAAAATCTATTATTTAAATTAAGTGACAAATTGATAACCTTATTTTACTTTTAAATGAATACTAATTTTATTTAAATACTCTGGAGAAAATTAAATTTTGTAAAATTGAAATGAATTTGATTTTTGATTCAATTAAGATTTTTAACTAAGAATTTTAAAATTGGAAAGGGATTATTTTAAATCCTGGAGGATATATAAATTTCCGTTTTATAGTTTATGTTCGAAAAAAAAAATTGAAACTTAATTATTGAGTTCAAATTACATTGGTTTTTATTTACACATACAATAAACTAAAAGATAAAAATGAGCTTGTTTTCTCCTTTCCCAGAATAGCGTGGGCATCCTTTTAATGCTCCGCGTAAGTAATTTAAGGTCTCGGTTTAAAGTGAAGGCACATAACAAAACGAAGGGAAATTTGCAGTTCAGAAAGTCTATTGCATTCCTTAAATTGCTTTAAGGCCCCAATCGCTGTTCAAGGTGGGACCAGAGCCGTCGCAGAGACAGAAGCAATTTCCGGGCCGCAATTCATTGTCCACTCTATCAAGGGGTGGGTGGGAGGGTGGACGTCCCCTTCAATTTAAGGGCTGTCCGCAGTGGACGGCGTCCGCAATTAAGGGTCAGCTCTAAATCATTTCGATTTGCTGTAATTAGGTCTCTCGGCAACAATTGACGGCTTGGAAACTATTGCGGTTCGCCAGAGAGGAAAAGGAAAGGAAGGTGTCTCAGCAATACGTAAC